>CAUYRH010178196.1:0-32603 GCA_963574655.1 Perodicticus potto
GCTTAGGCGATTCTCTGGCCTCAGCCTCCCAAGTAGCTGGGACTACCGGCGCCCTCCACAACGCTCGGTTATTTTTCTGTTTTGCAGTTCAGCCAAGGCCGGGTTTGAACCAGCCATCTTCGGTATATGGGGCCGGTGCCCTACTCAATGAGCCACAGGCGCCGCTCCGAATGGATGTTCTTAGTAATGATTCTTTAGGTTGTTTTCAATTTTGTCCTTGCTATTTAAAACAGTACTATTTATGAGTCAAGTTCTACATCAGTTCTGAGAACGCAAAGACTATTAAGATATGGCCCTGACCAACAGGAGCTTACAGTTTACTGACAGTTGTTTAACAAATAATTTGTTTCTTTGGGCAGTGAGGGTTATTCATTAGTGACCAGGACGTTCGTTTGCTAGTTCATTAGCAGATGTTTGTGGGTGATGATAGTGATTATGATGATTTTGAATAGATAGGAGTTTCCAATACCTGAATACTGTTCGGATTTTTAATCTTTGTAGTTAGTAGCAGCTAAGAAAATGTTAGACTTTTAATATATCTTGGCATTTTGATTGGTGTCTTAAAATAATTGACTATCATTTATATATATATGGAATTATGATTTATAAAAGGGATAGACAAACCTTAGCTTATATTTCTCATAGTGGTAGCCCTCAGGGTTAGTTTTTTTAATTAAAATGTATAAAGAGATGCTGAAGGTAATCTGTATTTATCCTTTTACTACAATTTCTGATCATATCAGTAGCCCCCTGAAGTGTGAAATAATCATGGGCATTTGGTTAATGAATTGTGCATTGTTGCTGTTCATTCATGGAATTTCCTCTTTTATTATATTTGATGCTTCACTTAACAACAAATTTTGCTTTCTCTGCATTTGATATGTTTTTACCAAATTATTCCTGATTGTATCCATTAATCTTTAGTCACATTTGACAAAAATAAATTACTGTGATCTTTTAAAGTTACCAGCAATAATTAGATTTTTCAGGACCTCAAATTTTGGGGAAACCACTAGTTGTTAAAGGGCTTGTATCAAATGTTTACACAAGCTTTTTGATAAAATACTATGCCCAAATGCAGTTTTGGTAATGGATAACCAAAGACTGTAGGCGGAAGCGTCTTCATAATGAACATTTATTTGCATTCTTACCATCTGCATTTTCTTAGGAATCAATTTTCATTTGTTTCATCTGGGAGTATTATTTTATAAACATAATGTGCACAATTCTCCTCACGTTCCTGCAGTTCTTTAGGATCAATAGAAATTACTTCACTGGGTAACACCTTTCTGTTTGGGTCCTGGGCAGAGATACAGCCCTGAAGTCCAGCTGGGGGAACTTGGCTCCCAAAGGAAGCTGGACAAAGACAATTTAATAAATGTGTTCACTCCCTCAGGGTTCTTCAAGGGATTTTCCTTAGTTCTTTATGTTCCTTTATGTGACTTTATCTCTGTGTATCTGGGATCACCTTGTACATGTCTGGTTTATGATGAATGAAACTCAACCTATGGCTTTAGTTCAAATTTCAGAGAAGACTGCCTCTTGCTGGAGGAAAACATTAATTGCAGTTCTCTTGTGTAAGAATGTAAACATACTTTTAATTTATAAATGGTGTCTGGCTACAATTCTTGAATTTTCACTATACTTCTTTGAAGTCTAAGGCATACAGTATAGTGATTAAGATCACAGTTTAGAATTAGAATGACTTGAGGTCAAATCTTGGCTTTATTGCATTCTGGCTTTATAACCTTCCACAAGTGTCATAACCTTAGAGAGAACCTCAAGTTTCTCAGGCATGAATAGGGGATAATAATAACACACTTTTCCATAAATAAAGGTTTAGAAAAGGATTACTATTAGATCGGTTTGTTATCATGCTCTGTTTCCATCCCCTCAACTCTATAGATACAGTAACTACCACGTTCAAGACCCATTAGGGACTTTTCCTAGAACCAAATGGAGGCTTCTGCCCTGTGTTGATCTTAGGGACCCTGCAGACTGGCTGCAGAGCCAGCTGGTGCTTTGGCTCTGGTGCCTCTGTCCAGTCATTGTCTGCCTTCCTGCCTCCTTGGTGCGTTCCAGCAGATAGCCCACTACCCCCGGAGAGTGGTCAAAGGAAGGTTGTTAATCTCCTTGTGCAAGTGATTGAGCCTTTTTTCAGACCCAGTATTCCAGTGCTCTGCTGGCTTCTTTACCTTTCCTCAAAATGTGTAGTTGTATTCCTCTTACCCTTCAGAAAGCGAGAGCTTAGGATGGTACCTGAGACTCAAAGGAGTAAGGCGCCGGCCCCATATGCCAGAGGTGGAGGGTTCAAACCCAGCCCCAGGCAAAAAAAAAAAAAAAGAAACCCAGAGCTTGGTTGCCTTTGTCTAGTTCTAGACCCTGAGCTCACCAAGACAATAAGTTTTTGGCCTAAACACTGTGCTCTGTTTTCTGCTACATTTCTGATGCCTGGAATATTTATCTTATTTTTGAGTCAACCATGTCCTTAAAAAAAAGAAAAAAAAATATAAAACATTTTCTTTGTGTTTAGAAAAGAGGATGAGTTCAAAGACAAGTTTACAATGTCATAGTGATCAGTATTTTATATAAAGTGTATTTATACTAGCAATAAATTGGGAAATAGTTATTGAAAAGAGGTAGATGATAAATATTTACAGGGAATATGGCTAAGATATGTTGTAAATTAAAAACTACAAGTTATAAAGAATGAGTGTTAATTCTATTTGTTTTTAAGCAAAAATCTATACAGATCGTATACTTTTATAAACATAGAAAGTTTCTGATAAAATACACGAGACAGTTTTAATATTCAACATTGGTTACCTCTAGACTTTGTAACTAGAAAGTCAAGTGTATTCTTTTCTCTTTTTACTTTTCTATGTTATTTGAATATTATTCCTGTCTGTGAACGGTGGCTATTTTTATATTAACAAAACAAAAAGAGAAAGCAACAATAGCAACTCCCTGATTCCCAAGAACAGTATTCTTCCAGTTCATGTTATAGCTTAATACAGTTTTGTGATTTCGTAATCACCTGTGTACTTAAGGAACACAGAATATGTTAATAATATGTTCTAATTTAACATAGTATCTCTATTAATGGTTTACCTGTTTTCTAATATAAACATAGAAATAGGTATTAAATTACCAGTCCAACATTATACATTTCTTATAAAGTGCTAACATTCACTGTTGGCAGATGCCGGGCCAAAGTGGATTACCAAGCTAGGATTACTTTGCAGCTTTGTACGAGGGCTATTTTTTAGAGAAATTGATCCTTCATATAAAATGCTCAGCCTTTGGGTTAGTCCTTTTTCCTAATAATGGTAATGGCTGTCTGAAATCCAGAATTAAGGGCCCAAAGCTTTTCTGAAGAAAAATAAACTCCCCTTTCCTTAAACGACATGATTGTTTCTTCATGTAGCATGTGGCTTTAATACCTGCGTGTATTGTGCTGATGTACCAAGTGTCTTGAGCTTTCTGATTTGTGTGTTATTACCTTGGTGCCTCTGATGGTTATTTTGTAGCAATTACTCTCATCTTTCTGTTTAAAAATACCTTAATAAGGACATACCTGAAAATTTATTCTCATGAAATGATTACAGATACAGGTAGTCTGAATGGAAATAAAACCTTAGAATTCTGTCTGAAATAGAGAAAAAGGAAATAACCCAAATGTTCAAAAATAAGAAATTGATCCAGTACAGCACCTGTAATTCCTGTAATGCCAGTGACTTGGGAGGTTGAGGTGGGAGGATGGTTTGTGGTTGTAAATTTAGAGCCAGTCTGGGCAACATAGTGAGACCCTAGCTCTAAAAAAATTTAAAAAAATTAGCTGGGTATTGTTGCATGTACTTTTAGACCCAGTTACTCTAGAACAGCGGTGCTCAACCTGGGGGTCGTGACCCTTTTGGACTGTATTAAAGGTTTGTGGCGTCAGGAAGGTTGAGAACCACTGCTTTAGAAGCCAACGCAAGAGGATGGCTTGAGTCCAGAAGTTTGGGGCTGCAGTGAGCTATGATTGTACCATGGCACTCCAGCTTGGGTGACAGAGACCTTGTCCCTTAAAAAAATTGAATAAATTATTATAAATATTTAATGTAGTACTATCTACACATTAAATATAAAATTATAGAAAAATATTTATTGACATGGAGAAGTGTTTATAATAAACAGTGTTAATGGAAAAAAATGTAAAATATACCATATGATCTTATATTTGTAAAAATGTACACATGGGATTATACACATGCATAGAAAATGTTAACGTTTAAATACCCAAATGTCAACTATGGTTATCTCGAAGTGGTGTGATTGCAGGAAAGTTTTATTTTGTTCTCCTTGCTTCTCTGCATTTAATATATTGAGCATGTTTTCATGCATAATAAGATAATCCGTAAAAGGTATTAAAATATACTTCTGTTCTATGTTGTGAAACTTAAATGTCGTACCATTTCTCCCCTTAGATTGTAATTATTCCTCTATATTCATCCAACTGTCTTGATGCGTGAATGGGTTTAGTTGGAAGTAGTCAGATAAGACAAAGCTTGTAAAGAGCTGCATTTAGTTCAGAACCCTTGGCCCACCCAAGAGACAGTTTCAACTTGTTAAGAGATGGGATGAAGATGAATGGAAGTTGACTTTATTCTTGTACTGTAAATAATCTTATTCTGCCTGAGATTTCAGAGTAATTTTTCTTCAAATACTAATAATTTATTACAGTCATGAAATTCCTGAGACTGTTTTGTAAAAGTAATCAGTATTAAAAACAAAAAATTAAACAATGAAATACCATTCCTAGATGTTCTAGTTCTTCTCAATAGTTACAGAACTTACTGCTTTCCATAAAAGTAATTCTAATAATAAAAAAAGATAATGAAAATGGACTCTTTGAGAAATCTTGAACTAGTTTTTAATGCATAGAGAAGCCAGTCCTCTGCCTGCAAAAAGATCTTTTTCCCACACCCCTGAAATCCATAGCAATGAGTAGTTGGTTGAATCCTGGGTACATTATTTTTGATGTCCTTTACTTTTAATTATTTTACCTAAAAGCACAACATCTTAGCATCGAATGACATTTACAGTGCCAGTTGGGTGCAGTGGCATGTATCTGTACTAGGAAGACTGAGGCAGAAGGATCTCTTGAGCTCAGCAATTTGAAGCTAGTTTCAACAACAATGTGAGAACCCATCTCTAAAATGTAAAAAATACTACTCACTCTGTCTTAGGAGAAAACAGCTATTTTTCTCCCACTTTTTTGCCTTATGCTTAAAATATCAGAAAACCAGGTTCTTAATTTTGGATTAGTAATTTTTTTTTTTTTTTTTTTAGTTTTTGGCCAAGGCTGGATTTGAACCTGCCACCTGTAGTATATGGGCCAGCACCCTACTCCTTTGAGCCACAGGCACCACTCAGGATTAGTAATTTTTTGAAATGAGGAAAATAGTTTGTATTTTTTGAGAGGCAAAACGGAAAAGAATAGATTAGATAACAGAATGTACAAGAACGACAAAAGGCTATTTAAAATTTTATTGTCTTCATTGCATTTGGTTAATTAGTTAATGAATAAAGTTATAAGTAGCAGTAATAACAAATAATAATGTCTTGATTTTGTGTTATTTTTCTCCTTTCTACTTCTTTCTTTCTCAACAAATATTCAGAGCATTTAGCATATAAGGGCAGTTGAAAATTTTAAAATGCTTTCTTTTTTTAAGAGAATCTATTTTTTTTTTTTTTTTTTGTGGCTCAGAAAACTTAGTAAAACTTTTAGGTTTAGGTCATGTGTTGCTTTTAAGATATCAGTTTAGCCATAACTTTAGAAACTGAATTTTTTAAAGATTTTGCTCTGGAAGGAGCAGTGTTATTTTTCTTCAGAAATTCTGATGGATAACTTGATGATTAGACAATGGAAATAATGGGATAAGAAAAACAGTCTGGTTTGACAGAGAGGACTATTTTAACTTTTGTTGGTATTCACTAGAGTTTCTCACATATGTACATGTGAATAATTTTTAAAATGTCCAATACTGGAAAAAGAAGTTTTCAGAGCTTTAAAGTGTTAGCTCTCACTTAAATATCCCGAAATATACCCTTGAGATGGCTTGCTAATTCCTAGAGTAGTCCTGCCTCCTACCATGTCATTTTGGGGAAAGAAAAAGGATCCATCCTGACAGTACAGCCTATAAAATTCTCTCTTCCGAACACTCTCCCCTGCCATCTTCTGCCTCATGAGGCTGGACTCTTTCTTCCCATAATCTTGCTATATGGCACTGGTGCCCTGAAGAGTCTTCTGCCTCCAGCCCTCCTCCTCCAGCCCAACCCCTAATCTTTGCAGTCAAGGAAGTCTTTCTAGAACACTATTCTGATGTCTCAGCTTAAAACTTGAGATACTTTTTTCTGTTCAGAAACAGAGTCTCCCTCTGTTGCCCAGCTGAAGTGCAGTGCCATCTTCATAGCTCTCTGTAACTTCAAACTCCTGGGCTTAGTGATCCTCCTGCCTTGGCCTTCTTAAGTTCTGGAATGCTAAGTGTGAGCCACTGCACCTAGTCTCAGTTTAAAACACTTTGATGGTTCCCCTGACATGCCGCATAATAGTTTCTCAAAATGATATCTGTGAAATTCCAGGAAAAAAAATTAAGTTGTATTCCTTTTTAATAAAGAAAGGTAATAAATGCATCTGGTTCTCTGGAATTGGTGTCTTTTTACTGACTATGGGACTCAGGTTCATGCTTGTGTGTGTTGTTTCTCAAACTGATCAGATACAGCTGTGTTCTCATGGGCATTTTCCTTTGAGGGGATCCAGACATTAACTTTCTTGGAATAAACAATGGCCCACAGGGTCTAAATGCCCCAGGGTAGATCAGAAGCCTTTTGTGATCTGCCTTGCCCATTCCTTCCTTGGGGACTGCTTCACATTATTGTTTGTGCCCTGCCTTGTAGCCCCTGAGTGGCAAGAAGGGCCTGAGTGTGCTGGGCCACTTTCCCCCCTGAGGCTTGTCTCTGCCAGTGGCGATTCCCCTCTTCCACTCTGCCCATCTTGAACACAGACTCCTCTCTAGACTCAGCCTTTCCTGAAGCCCCCTCCCCAGGTATGATGTTGGCCACAGGTAATCCTCACACAGATGGGAAACTAGCCTCCAAATTTGGTGGCTTAACACAGCAGCATTTATTATCTCTGTTTCAGTGCGTGGACTCTGGGGGTGAGCCTTAGTTTGGGCCCTCTGAATCTCTCACACACCCCCAAATTTGAGGGCTTAAAACAGCAACATTCATTATCTCCCTCTCTTAGTGGGTTGGACTCGGGTGAGCCTTAGCTGGGGCCTCGGGCTCTGAGACTCTCACAAGCTTACAGTGATTCCAAGTAACTGACATGGTCGTTGGTAGGATTTGGTTCCTCGTGGATTTCTGGACTGACACCTTGGTTCCTCATGACCTGCTGACTGCAGGCCTCCCTTTGTTCCTGGACTCACAACATGGCAGGTTGCTTCACCAGAGCAAGCCAGCGGGCCGGCGAGAGAGTGCTAGCAAGGGAGAGAGCCTGTCCCCACCTTTGGTAACCTGATCACGGGAGTGACATGCCTTTACGCTGCTGTATTCTGCTCTTTAAAAGAAAGGTGACAGATCCAGCCCCCACTTAAGGGCAGGGGCTGCATACCAGGGAGTTGGGATTACTGGAGACTGTGCCCCACGGCTGGTAGGGTACCTTATGGCAAGCCAGGGGAGGCTGCGTGGCCTCTCTCAGCCTCGTTTCCCTGCCTCTGATGGTGTGGACATCTTGACGCCTTCACTGTGATTCCAGGGTTTAAGGAGATTTTAAATAATCTGACTCTTAAATACCACTTGAAAGTCAACTCCCTCATCTGATCTTCAACTGAAGAAAAGATAGTCTATTTTAGTGCTGGAAGAAGAACTCTGTGTTGAACTTAACTAAGAAAAGGTGATATAGCTCACCGACACAGTACGTTCTTAAGATTTGTAAATGTAATTATGGCTGTATGCAATTCTGAGTTTATGTCCTGGATTTAACTTCTAAGTTGAAGGAAGATGAGGCCGCTGTTAAAGTTTGCTGCACTTTGTTTATTTGCCTCCACAACCTGGTCCATGCCTGATTCATTTCCAATATCACTACTTTGGCTCTCAATTTCTAAACAGATATGTGCTAATATTTTTCTAGTACTAAATTTACTAAGCATTTTGCTAGGATTTTAATAGTTGAGAATTTTACAGATCATTCTCTTGCAGACCTAAGAGTGACCTGGGTCTATAATGCCTGTAATTTTTGTGTTATTTTGCAAGCTAGTTAAGGAATTAACAGTTTTTGCCCTTAAATCAAAGTTCTTTACTTTTCTTTTCACAATTTCTAAATATTTTGTCCTTTTGAGTCAAGGGAATTGCCCTGATTTTATGATGACATTTGGGTACGATATTTAAACTGTTAAAAGTTATAAAAACGACCCTTTGGTATTAAATGTAATAAATGGCTCTGCATTGAATACATGCACAAGTTCTCCTAAATGAACTTTGCAAGCCCAAACTGCTCTGGTTACATATTCTCATTGTAATTGGATTCTATGACATTCTCTCATCCCTTAAGAAGTGAGAAGGTATGCGTGGCCATGAAAATTCCTCATGACTTGGCGTTGACACACACACACACTTTGGGTCTTTTCAAGTTTTGGCTTTCATCTCTCAACTAGTGTGTGACCTTGCACAGCTGGTTATCTCCAGTCTGGAAGAGGTGGGGTGTCTCTCTTTAAGAGCTATAGCAACCTTCAAATACAGGGGGCAGGAGTGAATTCTGGAATTAATCTGTCTTGGCTCAGCTTCCCCTTATCAAGAATATCTTGCTTACCTACAGGGGCTCTTACCTTGTTCATTCGTCCTGGCTTGTATTTCTTTGTAACTCTAAAATATTGTTATATTTAAATGGTTTAATTTAGACTGGAAACTCTTCAACCTCAGCGGTTATTCTCTTCTTTTTTCTTTGGTTTTTGTACCTTGGATATCTTTTTGCATTCAGTACCTACCATAGCACCACCCCAGACACATTTCTCAACAGAAGGCAGCACATAAAGGAGTCTAGTCTAGATTTATTGGTGATGTGGCTGAGCAGATCAGTGATGAGGGGCTGGTCCATGTCTGTACCTTTGCAGTGAGGGATGAATGTGAGTTCCAGAGGCTGGGTAATAATGCTCAGTTAACTCTACATGGGGAAAGATGGGTACCAGGCTCTTCCTTGGCCCTCTAACTGCACTGGAATATGTTTCGACCATAAAATTGGACTGTCTTATTCTCTAGTTGTGATTCATTCACTATTTAATATGCTTCTGGTTCTGGTTTGTCTTTTTCCCCCAGGAAGAGCCTAAAATCTCTTCATTATAATATAGACAGTGTACTGCACGTTGAATACAAATTTATCCATGTTCAGAGTAATTTTTCTTGTGATTGTCTCTACCCTAGAGAAGTGCCTTTAATGAATTACATACAAATTGTGTAATTTGAGAAGTTAATTTGGTTTTCTGGTTACACAGGACTAAAAACAGCCCTTGTAGAAAGAGATGATTTCTCATCGGGGACCAGCAGCAGAAGCACTAAATTGATCCATGGTGGTGTGAGATATCTTCAGAAGGCCATCATGAAGTTGGATATTGAGCAGGTAATTGTGTATGCTGGCTGTTAAACAAAAATTGCGACTCTGCTTTTTTTCTACCCAATTAAATCAGATTTTTTTTTATGGCTTTTAACATTTCTTCCTGTTGGAAATACCTATTTAGTGTGTTCTGCTGGAGTATCTTTTGGGAGAGGCGCGCCAATTCTTTCCTGTAGTATTACGTTTATGGGTAATCGGGGGCTTTTTCTACACAGGCATGTCAAAGGAGCAGATTTACAAAAGCACTTTTGGAAGTGTTGTCTTTTAACAAGTGTGATTGGGTTTTTGCCAATGGCCACCAAATTACTACTTTGTGAGCAGTTTCAGGGGAGCTGTGTGGTAATGCAGGGGGAGTGTCAAATTGATCCCTTTGACTGCAACTGCAGGCACATGCTTCTATTGTCACTGACATATTCTTAAGGAAGAGATGATCCGAGTCATGCTTTTCTTATGTCACACTTTATTGTGTCCAGTCTGCCACCATTTGAAAACTGCCAAGGCAGTGCAGAAGATGACATTTCCCAGAGGGGTAAAGAAAAAAAAAAAATCAGCTGTAACTCCCTATCTGCCTTTCGTACATGAAAAACACAGCAGCCCCGACTTGACATTGTCAAGTTTTGAATCTGTCCCCTTTTTTTCTTGACAAGTCAGTTTTGAATCTGTCCCCTTTTCTTATGTTTCACTTGGGCATCATGATGGATACAAAAAAAAAAAAAAAAAAGAAAGAAAGAAAAAGAAAAGAAACCAGCACAGGTTTTAGAATCGGCTCACTTGTGTTCTGCTTATTTATTCAACGTTGACGAGCCTCAGTATTCTTATTTGTAAAACTGATCTTGTAATATCAGGACTGGCTCTTTAGACAGGCCTAATAGAGACTACAGAAGTAGAGACAAAAGGCTTTTTGTAACCCGTAAAATACCATGCAACTGTTAAGTATCATCTTTGCGTGGCTTTGTGAAGGCAAGAAGAAAACTTTTAGCATGAATTTAAACAATCTGTTATCTCTTACATGGAGAAAATATTGTGGGAACTGAGAAAGGGAGACAATGGAGGACGCAAGATAAATGGCTACAATAATCTTGTAACTCAAGTCAGGAAAATATCTTACACCTGGGAACTCTGACAGCATGTTTTTCTCCTATGCAAATACAGTTAAGGTTTCTAAAAAATCTTTGAGGTTGACAGCATGATGTATTATTAGAAATTTGATTAGGAGGGAGCTATCCTCACTCAGAGGTAGAAGGTTGCTGTGTATCAGTCAGTTGGCAGGGTGTCTATTTGCCATTTGAAAATATTATGATCTGTTACTGCCAAACTAATTTTCTCTGTTTTGCCTTTCAGTATAGGATGGTAAAAGAAGCCCTTCATGAGCGTGCCAACTTACTGGAAATTGCTCCCCATTTATCAGCTCCATTGCCTATAATGCTTCCAATTTACAAGTAAGCTTTTTGATGTTACTTGTATGCTGTTTGCTTATCTGAGGTCAATAGAACAACAGTTTTAATGAAAATAATCTTTTAACGTGGTTTTAATTAGTACTAATCTTTAATCCTTTTCAAGTATTTCCCGTTGTTATATTTAAATACAAAGTGTGACTTTTCTTAAATTACTTTCTACTCACCCATCTCTAAGGATCAGAGTTTGAAGGCAAAGGAGGTTGTGTTCTGTATTTGTAATCAGTTGTTTCTTACTGGGTTTCTGAGAGTATACCGATGAACAGCTGCATTTGTACTGAGGAATACGAGAGAGCCCTTAGCAGAGTGTAAAATGTAAAGCCAAAATGTATTCTGCTGCAAAGTCTAAACCCACCACGTACCAGCTTCAAACCTAAGTTATTTCGAGTCATTTTAAGTGTCTGAGTTAACCAAAACTGAAATTTGGTTAGGTGGTGGTGGATTATAAATTATAAAAATCCTATTTCCCTGATGTTATCAGAGCTGTCTAGGAAGTTGCCTTTAGTTGGGATATAGGTGGTTTGAAAAAAGTGGGCTATGTGACTCTTTTAGCCACCTGAGTGTTGTGCGGACCTAGAAACAGATTTTATCATTTTGTTCATCTTTTGTTATATTGCTTAGGACTTCTTAAATCAGTGATTCTTAATCCTTGGCTGAGTCATCCAGGTTCCCACCGTAGTCTAGTTAAATCAGTCTGTGGACATGTGAAGCCCAGGCATCAATATCTATGTATTCAGAGATAGACTGTCACTCTGTTGCCCAGACTAGAGTGCCATGGCCTCAGCCTAGCTCACAGTAACCCCAAACTCCTGAGTTCAAGAATCCTCCTGCCTCAGCCTCCCGAATAGATGGGACTACAGGCACATATCCTCACACTTAGGTAATTTTTCTCTTTTTTTTGTAGAGAGGTGGTCTTGCTATGTTGCCAGTCTTATCATGAACTGCTGGCCCCAAGTGATTCTCCTGCCTTAGCCTCCCAAAGTACTGGGATTACAGATCTGAGTCATCATGCCTGACTCAGTATTTATTTTTAATGTTCCCCAGAGAACTTAAAGGTGCAGGTAGGTTGATTGAGAATCACTGTCTTGGAGAAGATTCCTTTAAAATCTCATTGATTCAGTTACTTACAGACATCAGCTAGGTTGGTGTCAGAAGTTACACAGGTCTATTTCTTTTACAGTCCACTTCTAGGTATACCTTGTTTTAAATAAATGAAAAGTAATTTGTAATTAAGGTGACATTCTATAAGGTTGTACTCTGTTTCTAAAGAATCATTCCCCCCTATTTATGCTGTAGATGGTGGCAGTTACCTTACTACTGGGTAGGAATCAAGCTATATGATCTGGTTGCAGGAAGTAATTGCCTGAAAAGTAGTTATGTCCTCAGCAAATCAAGAGCCCTCGAACATTTCCCAATGCTCCAGAAGGACAAGCTGGTAGGAGCAATTGTCTACTATGATGGTATGTGATTTTCTTTTTCTTATGAGATACTTTATTCTCATTTATGATCCGTATATTTTTAATGAGATGGTTTTGCATCCTTTCAGTGCTACTTTCACACAACACACAAATGCGCATGCACACGCATATTTCCCAATCTTTCTAATATTGGCTAAAAAACTCCCCATGATGTTTTGCCATTAATATTGTTGTTTACCTCTTCCTTCTCTTCTTTGATTTTTACTTTGTGTCTCATGGTTTGTTTGGTCCATTTCTCATCATTGCAATCATGCCATTTAATTTGTTATGTGTTTGCTAGTGAATACCTGCCTTATGAATATATTATAATGTTGAAAGCAGCTGAGGATCTGTTAGATTTTTCTAGATGAAACCTCTATTTTCAAGGGGTTATAAACCTAGAGAAAAATGCCCCTTGGGCTGAAATTGACATGTTCGTATTTTCTTGAATGTTCCATTCTTGAATGTATAATTTAGATGATGAAGGTATATGAATGAACATTGTATCTGTTAAACCAAGCCCTCATTTTTTGTTCCTTACTTTGTTGTGGCTGGATGTTTTCTAATGTTGCCTAGCTTCATTTGCCATGTGTTCAATATTCACTCATTTTTTTAAACACGTGTACAATGTAATTTTATACAGTTTTATTGGAAGAAACTAAAAACTTACTGTGATGGACCACTAAACAATATGAAATGAAACAAGCAAAACCATTGTGAAATTTAGTAGTAGTTTTAAAGAGTATCTGGATTTGGAATATAGTGCAAAGTGTCCATTTATAATGAAATTTCTAGACACAAATAATTGTACGTGTCCATACAATCATAGAAACTTTGTGATGTCAAGGGTGGCTTAGACCTGTATCTCAGTGACCCCTCCACCCCATTGTGTGATCTTTTATATTTAGAATTACATATCTAAACTCTTATCAAGAAGAATTTTTTTTTTTATTCAAGAGACTTTGATATTTATACTTCCCATTATGGGCTGTCCTCAAGGCTATCCCTAACATTTTTTTCCTTTTTTTCAATGCTAGATTTCTTAATCCATTCAGCAGTCTGTCAGGCTTTTATATATAAATGCAAAAAGTATATGTGCAGAGGGGGCAAAGGGGACCAAACTCAACAAAATGTCTTAGGAGAAACAGTATTAGAAAAATGTTAAGGGTCTTAGGTAAATATTAAAAGGCAGAAAAATCACAATTTGCAGTGCCTCCCGGCATCTGAACACTGCAGGGGGGCCACTTAACTACTTTTTTGGTGCCGTAGATTGAGCCGACATGTTAAAGGACAACCTTAACTGTGAATTTGCTTTCTCTCCATCAGACCCTTAATGTTAATCCATGGTAGTTTATTGGGTGATTATAGTAAAGAGGTTTTTGGTCCAGGAAGAGTAAGAAGGCATTCTGTAAATAGCATCCCGCTCATTCTGACATGGGAATGTTCGTGGCCTTTGTCACTTACCATAGATTCCTCCTGCACAAACCCTCTCAAATACTTACTGATTTTCTATATCCTGTGATGTATTGGGCACTAACTAATAATTTCATTTATTAGCTTACACATATATTGATCTCTTTAGTAGAAATATTACTGGATGTCATATCTGAATTTGTGGCATCCTGTCTTATGTTGCTTTGGTCTTATAGGAATTACAGATTCTTCCTGATTCTACATAGAGAGGCCAAAGGAACCTGTATTATATAAAGGAGAAGAAACAACCTTCTTTTATAATCAACAGGAAAAATAATTCTTTAATCTGGAATTGATATTTATCATTTGTTATAGGTTGCAAAATTATGAGTTTAGTGAAGATTTTTGAAAAATCTAAAAATTATTATTTAAAATGACGTCAAAATGCTATTCAGAAATTGGTTGTAAAATAGTAAGTCTTGAACGAAACGAGTACAGATAATTATATTCTAGTCACTTGAAATAAATGATTTGTATTTTGACCTGAAATGATACAGGCCCCGTTGTGTCATACTTGAAATGAGGCAAAACAAGAATGTGGAACAGTGTAGTTCTGTGGTTTCATTATGGATTCATAGACAGGGCCACTGTCGTTTCACCTGTGTGATGTGACGAGCACATTAAATACCAACAAGGAAATAAGGTGGAGAGGAGTGTGTAGGTAAAAGAATTAAATACAGTAAATGTATGTTCAAAAAGGGAAAGGATGTCTTGCCCTCTCCCCCATGATATTATAGTATCATCCTGCTACCTAAGTATTTCAGAGAGGAAAAGCATATTCCTTTGAACTTTTACTGTTAGTACCTCAAGTCTATACATTGTAATTTATGGGATAGACTTTTGTTGGCATTTTTTGTTGTTTGTCTTCCTCGTTAAGAGGGCTAGAGAGCCATGGCATCAGTCTAGCTCACTGCAACCTCAAACTCCTAGGTTCAAGCAATCCTCCTGCCTCAGCCTCCTGAGTAATTGAGACTACAGGCCCATGCCATCGTGCCTGGCTAATTTTTCAATTTTTAGTAGAAACAGGGTTTCTCACTTTGCTCAGGCTGGTCTCCAACTCCCTGAGGTCAAATGATCCTCCTGCCTTGGTGGCCCAGATTGCTAAGATTACAGGCATGACCCAGCATGCCCTGCCAAGGTAAACCTTTCTTAATAGAAAAAAATATACTCTTCTTCATAAATAACCATTTTGAAAACTGAATAACAGTCACCCAAATGACTTCAAGATGCATTATTTGGGCTACTTGATATATATATATATGTAAAATATATATAGGTGAAATTCATATAACATAAAATTAACCTTTTGAAACCAACTCAAATCACAATTTTTATAACTTTCACCTAGGGAGAGTCTTAATTCTAATGAAAAAGTCATATAAATAATCAAACGAACTTTAATGCTACAAGAAGTTTTGTTAACCAAAGCCCCTTACTAATCATACATCATACAGCTACTTCAGCAGCAGTGAAAAGTGGGCCGTAGTCTTCCTTCTGAAGTACAAAATGTACCAAGGTCAAAAAATTTTTCATGATTACTTATAAGAACAGTTCATCCTAAGTAAATTCTGATGACTATTGCATGTAATTAAGCCAAAATCTATTATCCAGAAAAGGTCCGTAGAGGTAATAAAAGAAATTCTGCATTCTTTTTGATGGAGTGATTATGATTCTTTGCCGTATTTTCTTGTTAACTGTTGAAAAACAAACTCATACATAAGGAGGAATAACTATCATTCTTTTAAATGCAGATAGAGTAAATATCAAATTTCTCAGTAAAATTTATATGAAATTAAAGTTGGATGGGGGTGACATACCAGATTTTTCCTCTGGTTATATTTTCTGTGACATTCTGTTAGTGAAAACATACAGACACTCACTGGTCTCCCGACTGAGACACATCCTAGTGTTTTCTTACTTGCCTCTCGCCGTCTCCTGGTGGAGACTCACACACTGGACCCTGGCCTGAAAATAGGGTTACCAGGTAGAGAGTGTGGTGCCCAGGCCAGCGCTACCAGGGCAGAAGGAAGTGTTTAAGGCATAATGCGCTTGGATAACTCGGTAGGCTGTGAGGTGATAGGAACCAGCTGCTGGGAGGGTAGTCAGCTTTTCTCTGGAACTTAGCCCTTCCTCTATCAACTTCAATCTTCCGTTCCCAGAGTGGAACTTTCATGCCATTCTAGTTGGACTCCAGTCATCCAATCCAGTACACAGAAAATGGGATGTAATTAAAAATCATTAAATATTTAAAACCATTAAATACCCTCATTAAACCTCTATAAAATGAAACTAGAGAAGAAAATTATAGCTTTAACTTCTTCCTTTCTGAATGTCAAGACCCTGACAGAGAGAGATGTCTGTTAGTCATATCCGGTGACACCTCTAAGCATTCCTCATGCATGTCTAAAAATACCAACCTACAAGAAATTACACTGGCTTTCCTAAGGTAAATAGAAGTTGGTTATATCCATATTTCAAAGGGGAATTAAAGCCCAGGTTTTACTAGAATATTCATTTTTATTCCAAGCTAAAACTCACAGCATACAAATAGATGAATTCAGCTCGTGAGAGAGCAAAGCCAATTTAATCTCTGACTCCCCTGAGGTAAATGTAGTTCACGGTCCTGCCCCCACCCCAACCTCAGCTATAATCTCTGGCTCCTCGAGGTAAAAATGCACTGAAGTGAGGAAAATTCTGCAGCAGGATATAATGATCCAAAATGACAGGGACAATAATGACAATGAATTTCATGTCTCCCAGTCATGAGCCGGAGATGCTTGACTAGGCTGACTTATACAATTAAATTGTTACAGGTACAGCAGGAGAAGCAGTTAGCTGTATGCTTTGGGGAACGATGCCTCTGGCAAAAGGCATATTGTGGAATCCAGACTCTTTTGTTAGGCACAAGCTATTACTCCACTAGGCACCACCTGCAATTGTACGCTTTAATAAAAGAAAGCCCAGGTTAAAGACAAGTCTTTTAAGGTGTTGATTTTATCTAGTTTGAAAGCTAAAAAATCAATTACCCAATACTACAAAGGTGATTTTTTTGGTATCATGTTTTTGTTTTTCCATTGAATTCCTGGAACATAAGTGAACATCTAAAGACAGTGCCTTTAATCCTCATTTATACTGTTTGTAAACAGAGTTAAAGTGATTGTGTGTTATCTACTTTAATTCAGACAGACACATTAATTTCTTCTAAGTAATAGAAATAGGTTGATAACCAAACAATGTAGATTTATAAATCATATAGCAGTACCATTGTGGAAGTTTGGGCTACTTGCTTCTTAATGCAGTTCTTCATGTAAGTTTGAGTGTGTGAACCTGGTGGGGTGCCTGGGATGAACTACTGGGATGTGGGAAGAATACATTAGAACTTCTACTTAGACCTATTTTAAAAATAAATTTGCTTATAAACAGCCTTGTTCATATATGGTTCAAATGTCTATAAGAACAGTAGTACATACACACATGTAATTTATTAATATAAGTACACATGTTGGGGATCTATGCTGACATTTACTTTACTTTTGGAATACTCAATTTAATTTTTCTTCTTTAGGCCCCCAGGTTAGTAATTTTCCATCATTTCATTTCTTTGTTGATTAGCTAATTTAAATATTTTCAAGATACATGTATTCAGTGAGAGGAGAAATTCTTCCAGAAGAATAAACATTACCAAATCCCTTCCTTCGTTTCCAAAATCCAATTTCTGTGCACTTTGATTGAGGTGGCTATGAACAAACAAGCTAAATAAGTAAGACAGGATACTATCTTGGAGACCTCCAAGTTAAAAAAAATTGTCATAATACATTAAAAACTTGTGTTTATGTTTAAAATTGTCATCTTAAAAATAAAAGAGTTTTTTAAAAAATGAGAAGTTCTCTTTTCCAACAATTCCCAAGGATTCTAACCCTTTTCAAATCTTTATTATTGTCCAACCATAATTTAAAATTATGTAAATATTGGTCCATATAAAGGAATACATGTAACATATATGTTAGTTATAAAACTTAATTATAAAAACTGTGCAATCCACAGCTAGCCTTAGAACCTATAATATTACCAATATATTGAGGCCATTTGTGACTTCCTCATTCATTCTTTTCCCTCTTCTCTAGAAATGACTGCCATTCTGAATTTTATTCCTTGGTTTCCCTGTTTTCCTTTTTAAAAGTCTTACCACTTGCATATGTTTTTTAAAATAATATTTAGTTTTGTTTTTAAACTTTGTGCAGGTATGATATAAGACATTATATAAGTTGATAGAGTGTGGAGTGCTGGACACGCCTAGTAAAGCTGAACATGCATGTGTATACCTTGTGACCCCAGAATTTTATTACTGTGTGTATGTCCCAGAGAAACTCTTGCATGTATTAATGGGAGCACTAAGTATACTTTCAAAAGGAGAATAATGCAAATATTCATTAAGACAATGAATAAATGAATAAATAACTTATGGTCCGTTCACTTGATGGAGTAAAACACAGCATTGAAAGTACATGAATTGTTGCTAAACTGAACAACAAAGATGAATCTTGGAAAAATAATGTTGCAACTGGTATGGAAATTGTCTCACTATTATAAGCATCCAATCATACTAGAAAACTACTTTCCAAAGTATGGTAGTATAGTTAAAACAATCAGTGATATGAATATTCATGACTTGAGTTGACAAACTTAGCTTGAGTTTGAGCCCTATGTTCCACATCTATAAATCTGGGCTTATGACACCTAACTAATAGGCTGTTTTGAGACTTAAATGAACTAATAATTGTAAAATATCTTTATAAGTACAAAACATTATTCAAATATTAATAATTTTATTTGGGTGAATTTTATGGATACTCTGCACTCTACCAAATTTCTACTTTTCATGAAAATGTTCCAGAGTGAAGCATTAGTTTCATAAGTGTTCCCTTATATATTTAAAATTTGAAGATTCTTCCAGAAAGATTTCTCAATCATTCTTAGGAAAAAAGGAAAAAGTATGGTTCTTCTAAATGAAATGAATGGTTTTTATCTTGATTTCCTACTCTCAGCTTTCCTGTTGGATTTCTCCACTTGTTTTCTGTGAGTTACATAAATGAAACTGACATTACTGCTCATATAGCAGGCATTTTTTTTTGTTTTGCCCCCAAATGCTGCCTTTTTGCTATTCAGTGTATCTGGATACCAACTAATGCTAAATGAAGTTTGACATGTACCCCTAAGAAACAAAACTTAAAAATTGTGGCTTCAAAGGAAACCTTGAATAACTAGGACACACTGTGTCCACCCAGGCTAACATCCAACATATGCTTTAGCTTCCTGATGTTGAGACACAGCAAATCGCCCCCAGGAAACTTTGTGGTTGTTTATTGCTCACTTGACCAACATGGATTAAATACCCAGGTTTTCCCTTTCTTATAATTAGGATTTTTATTTTAATTAAAGCACACAAAAGTAGAGTTGATTAGGTGTAGCACACTGAGATACTAATCATCCATATTTGTATTCTCAGTATAAAAGCTTAAAAACATGCTAAAAATTCACCAATAGTAGGGTATGTATGAAAGTTGAGCAGGTGGTTCTGGTGGGTTCACAGTAAGCTTCTACTTCTCCCACTCTGTTGCACGATTGACCTTTTAAAAAAGAAGCAGGATCAAAGGCAAAAGCCTTTGTATCAAAAATCTCTGTCTACTCTTCTGCTGAATTTGCTTATTCATCCAAAAAGTATTTATGAAGCCTTTGCTATTTGCCAAGCATTGTGCCTGGCATTAGGGCTAAATGCACTAAGGATTGAGTTCTGAGCTTGTAGATTTTGAGAGAGTTCACTGCTGTATGCCACATATTTTGTCAAACACGTGGTCTCTACTACCAACAATGTTTTGGATTTGTGTAGCAGAATATGGTTTTCTAAATCTTTTTCCCCATAAATGTTTGACCCAGTTTTATATGCATGCTGAATAGAATATTACGGTCCCTGTTTTATAGGAATAAAAATGGAATCAGCTATATACCTGGATTGGTATTTTGGATACATGGGGATGTGAAAGCATTTTATTTTATTTTATTTTCTGGTTAAAAAAAGAAATGTATAAAATTAAAATTATAGCATAATGACTTCTTACCAAATCACTGGTTTTTAAGACTCTCACATACTTAAAAAATAGCCAAATAATTCAACAGAGTATATACATTTTAATTATGGGAAATCCAAATGTATGCAAAAGTAATGAGAATAATAAAATGAACTTCTGGTTTCAGCACATGTGAACTCATGGCCACACTTCACCTGTACTCTCTTCTACTCCCCCATATGCCTTCCAGTAACAAGCATTTCATCTGTGAACATCCACAAATATTTAATCTACATCTTTAAAGATTCTCTTTTACATACAACCACGCCAACCACACCTAAATCGTTTAACAATAATTTCTTAATTTCAAATATCAGGTCACGTCCTTATGTCCTGTGTAGTCTTATAACTTTAATGGGCTCATGATTAAAAAGTCAACCCATAAAATAGAATTTCAGGGCTCGTGTAAGTTAATTCATTCTTTTTTAATTGACAAGTTTCTCGTCTTTTGTTTCCTTTGTTTTTTATTTTATTTAACCATTCTCCTGTCTTTCCTGTACATTACTTGTTAGACTTGTTCCATTAATCTGTTGCTGTAAAAGAAACAACAGCAGACTCAGTGCTTAAAACAATTGATTATTTCCTACAGATGCACGTACTCAGATGAGTGGTTCTCACTTGGGATCCTTCTTACAGTTGTTTGAGATGGCAGCTGTGGAGTCTTCTCAGTGCTTTTTTACTTACATGTTTGGTGCCTGGGCTGAGAAGGATGAAGCCGGTGGGGCTTGATCTGGTATCTCTCTTTCCCGGTGGCTTCTCCATATTACTAGTTTGGACTTTTCCTCAGGGTAGTTAGATTCCTTATGTATTGGTGGCTTACCCCAATGAGGGCACCAAGAGTCAAAGGCAGAAATGTCAACCTTCTTGTGACCTAGCCTTGGAAGTCCCACAGTGTCACATGCCACATTCTGTTAATTAAAGTGAATCACTGAGGCAGCCAGATTTAAGGCATAGGTATTACAAAAGTAAGGGAAAAAATGGAGGCATAGTTTATCTCTTTTTTTTTTAATGTAATACCTATTAGCATCACATGGAATTAGTGATCCAGGCAGAATACTCTAAGAAATGCTGACCTGAATCATTAAAGGGTACTGCGTATCTCAGAACGGCAATGTTTCCCAAACCCTTTGCAGTAATAAGCAACTTGTTCTTAATCATGTGATTATTCAGGTACTTGTAATGCTATCACTTTATAATGACAACCATGTAAATGAAAGCTAAAACATATATGTAGTTAGATTAATTACATATATCTGTTTTGCATAACCATTGTTTTCCTAAAGGACATAGATTATTCTAAACAGATCACATTTTATTTATTTATTTATTTATTTTTTATAGTTTATCTCTTGATGGGGCATCTTTGGTAACTAGGTATGAGGAGGCTAGACAAAGAAGTTTTCTCAAAAATGCTTTATAGGTTGTGATGTGCATTTCCATCATAAGTCTTTTTGCCTCTGTTTTTTTTTTTAGGTCAGTCATCATAATCATTGCCCAGATAATTATAGCATTTCATTAAATGTTACGGGTACTTTTTAAGTAATGTTTTTCTTCCTTCATTTATTAATGGAATTACTTATAGTTCTCTTGTATCAACTATTTGCCTACCTTAAGGTACATTATATATAGGAACGTCTGCATAAATGCTTGATTCTTCCCATTTATTTACTAGTTTTCAAAAACAATAAATTACTCTGTTTTCTTCCCACTAGAATGAAAACTCTCGATAGTAGAGAACTTTTCTTTGATGATCACCAGTGTCTCCTCAGTGGCTAGGATAAAACAAAGTAAACAAATAATTAAAATAATTTTAAGTACTAATGAGTGCCATGAAGAAAATAAAATAAAGTTCATAATACCTGAAAAAAAACAAAACAAACAAAAAAACCCCAATAAATTAGTTTTTTAGCATCCTCCAAGTGTAATGTGACCTTTTTATTATTAGCATAAATTCCTGAATTTAGATGTATTGGATGGATTTGTGTTAATCCATTAGTTATTGATGTTCAGTTTCCCCAGTTCTGGCCAGGGGCACTTCCTTAAGTGGACTCCTGAGCCCAATGTCTGTGACAACTTCTGCATTATCAGTGTGACAAGACACTCTTGGAATTTTCCTGCCCTAACTAACCCTTGAAGCAGCCATTTCTCCCAGTAAGCTTTGACTCTCTCATGTGGAAAATGATAACTAGAGACCATAGTCTATTTGCTTTGAATATTTGTTGCTTCTGGTTGGTCATTATTTCTAGACCTTTCAATAGAAAGTTAGGAAAGATTTTGTGTGAAGAATAAAAACATGATGAGTTCTTACATAGTTTCACTTCCAAATCAGGAACGAATGATTTTTATTTAATCTCATCAAGCATAGTTCCAAATATAGTATTACCGAAAGGTTTGTTTTTTGTTTTTTTTTTCAGTTTTTTCTTAGCATACACGCCAGTGAGGACGTGCCGACAGATTACTGTCTCTAAGCTACTTGACATAGTTCCTATGAGTGTGGTTAGGCCACCCTCTTAATATAACAGATCAATTTCATTTTGCTTTAGATCACTACAGATTTATTTTTTAAACTGTGGTTTTTGTTTTATAATTATGTAAAATACAGGGTTTCAAAATCAAAAATAAAGACTACTCAAACAAGTCTAGCTTCTCTCTCTGTTTCTTCTGCTCTATTCTCTCCCCTCAAAAGGCAGAAATTTATTTATTTACTTTCTAGAATTTTGCTATATCTTTTTATTGTGTATATACACACATATATATTATTTGTACACTTGTTAGATAGTAGTAGTGTCTTATTTTTTTCACCTATTAGGGTGAATATTGCTTTCTATAAATATAAGGGACCACATAATTATATAAAGGTGAATTTAAAAAGCAACCATGAACCAAGTTTCATGAAGTTAAATTTATATTTCTTATATTTATAGCTATGCTAACTGCATAGATCAAAATATACTCACTGATACAGCCTTAGCCTTCACTAAACTACATTTTCAAATATTTTTCTTTTTACTAGTGAAAATTAAATCTTATTTTCTTTTTTTAGACACCACAAAACAGTGGCATAATCTACTAGTTTTATCTGTACAGAGAGCTTAAAATTAGTCTGTGAGGAGCAAATGCTATTATTATCATTATGTAAAATATGCTCTGATATGTTTAAATTTGCTAAAACCTAGTTCATATCATCTGCTTTCATTGAACGCCAATCTGCTTAGTCAGACTAAGTGTTCATGTTAATTACAGTCTCTTAAATGGATGAGTCTGTCTTGTACTAATACATGAAATTAGATATTCCTTGGTAAAATTTTGATATGCTTCATATTAATAGTGAATTTTTAAAAATTTGGTGATGAAGCTAATTAATTGTAGTTTAAAGTTAAGAGTTAAAAATTTGAGGGACTTCTTCCGTTTCTTTTGAGACACTGGGAAAACACACGTCCAAGAAATGTAAGCTGATTTTAAATGCTGCATGTTAAAGCTTAAAGTAACTATACAGTGCATTTGTGTGAGAGTAATTCTCCAACAGAAATAAAATCTTTTAGGTCACATTTGGAAACAGGGGAAAAGAAAATTGACATTGTAATAAGGCAAAATAAAAGGCTATAACGATTGGTCTTTTGGAACTAATTTTCTTCCTGCTTATTGTACAGCAATATGACGTCCCTCATATGGCTGGCAGGGTCAATACGTGTGCACTGCCCTACCTCCTCTTAACAGGTTTCCTGGCATCATTTCAGGGGACCAGGAGTCTTTTCTCAGATACATGTTTAGAAAAAGGAAGAAAGACATAAAAAATAATAATCAAATCTACTTTGGAGTTGTTTTGCAGAGGACTCATAGCAACTTTTGTCATGTAAAGGAAAGCCAGCCCGGTATTATGTATGCATCTTGCCTCACAATAAATAGCAGTAATAAAAATATCCCTTCAATTAAAAAGCTGCACGCTTTTGGTTTCAACTACTGATTTTACAACCAAGTGTTGGAAATGTAATAGAAGAACTGTGAAAAAAAAAAGTCTTTGGTACATAGTTCTTCTAAAATATAACTAACACCTTGGTAGATTATATTCTCTGGAGCCAAATAGATTACTATTTCAGAATGTGAATTTTCAAACTAGTTTCATTATTACTATTAATACTTACTCATATCACACTTTGTTAGTAAAATACTCCGTAGATCATCATATCCACCCACAGCATGCATGAACCACATAACACCAATTTTTTTAAAACTCAGCTTTGCCTCTTTAAAAAACATACACACACAACTAACTTCCCACACCACTTATATAACTGCTGCTCCTTTTATGTCCCTAACGAAATACGTCTTCTTGTATTCACTGGAAAAGTATTACTAATGTATAATTTGCTATCTTTGCAGAAGAGTAAGTCTTTGAGAAGAAACATAAAAATACAATTAGAGGAAAACAGTTACCAAACTATGAACAAAATCAATTAACTTGAACTTTATGTGAATTTGCATAGGTAATGCCAAAGCATATCAGTAAACCGAAAACTTCATATTTCCCAGGAGTTTTAATTTTCTAATTTTTAACGCAGGGAATAGTATGATGAATAGATTTGGTGATTCATGTTTTCCTTTCCCATCAGAAGGTCAAAGTCTAACTGCAAGGTAACTAACTGAGAAAGGCTCTCAGGCAGTTCTCTCTTAGTAATCCTGTGGGTACAACATTGTACCTCAGTACCCTCATTCATTCTGGCGAATAAGGAGGTATAAATACATTAGCATTAAAAGACTACTCTGAGTACAGGCAGGGTTTACTTGGATAAATTCACGACTCTCACTCTCATAAGGGAATATTATAAACCCAAGTTCCCTTTTTTCATAATGGCTTCTTCTAACAGTATTTAAAAAATAAATTATAGTTCAAGCTATTTGTAAACAATCTGTCAGTTGTGTAAAGATTTGTATATACTTTTATCTTTTCTATCTTTTACTTGTTTCTTTTTTATCATAATTTTGAGCAAATTTGGGATTGTCCCAATCCTTGATCCTTAAGTATAAACAAAGACAGAGAAACACATTTCTCTGCTCAATTATGTCCATTTTTAAAGCAGGAAAAGGCCCTATTGAAGGCAGTTCAGCAGCAATAACAACACATAGTGAAATACACATACAATTTAGTGTAATGGCTAAAGTAATATAAACACCTAGATGCAATTAAACACAATCACTTACTATAGTTTAATTATTTTAATTTGCTACATTTGCTATCTAATGTAACCTCAGTCCTGCCTCTCCCCACCCAACCACAAATGTGAATAGAATTAATTCTCTCCATAGATTTTAATTTTGCCTTCTCCTCTCCTTTTTACAATTTTTGTGATTACATATCTCAGTTCGACAAGCCTTTAATTGTATTGAGGCACAATTGAGGGCCTTCCTGAGCAGGTGGTTCTCTGTGATTGGACTTTCTCTCCTTTCCTCCCCACTTCCTCCCCAAGGTCAGGTTTTAGGAAGTGCTTTCCCTCGTGCATTTCTATAGATTCCAGACTTTTTTCCCTTGTTAATTCTCTTTGAACATGGCTTTTAGTCATTTTTTTTACAAATATTGAAATTTTAGAGCAAGAGGGGCTGATCCCTGCAGCTCTTCTGTTGAAATTCTTCTGCTGGCAGCAGGAGGTCCTCAGAGCAGTACTACCCAGAAACTGGGTGAAGCCAAGTTGGACTTTCTGGGCATAGCCAATAAAGCTTTAACTGGAACTCGACCATTCAATAGTTAAGGTCCTGGGGAAAAAAAAAATAACTTTGCTAATTTCTACTTCTATGAATTGTGTTTGACATAGAAGTCATGTTTTGTTAAGTATTGGACAGTCACAAATTAGGGCCAGTAGCCAGAAAAGTTTTCCTAAGAAAGAGCTGCTACACTTTGCATCAGAACGGAGTCCCTGTTTGTAAAAAGACCCACGTCAGCAAGCGAGGCCTAAAACCTAATGGCCTGGTCTTGGATTGTTCCCTAAAGAAGAGAGGTTTCCTAGGACTGAAGGAAGCAGCAGCCACTGAACACAGAGTGTTTCCCTCCCTCTCAGTAGGTCCTGATCATGCTCAGAGCTTTCAGTTTTCTTGTGTCCAGAGTAAAACTGACATGCTTCAAAAAATTCTGTACCATTGCAGTACGGAGGAGCCCCTGGCTGGATAGATTGTGGTAGTCTCTGCATGTACGTTTAGTTAATCTCTTGAAAAGCTGAGCAGTCTTTTTTGCCCCCATCAACTCATGTGGTCTAAGTCCTTCTGGAGAAATGTTGGAAAACATCTTGAAAACAGCATTTGAATTTTAGCCTCATGTGTCTGCTGTTGAAGTTGCAGCTCCCCAAATTGCACCAGCCTGCGTCTCACCATCCAGCCCATTAAAGAATCTCATTCTGTCAGCAAGACTTCAGGCTTTGATCTTATCATTTCCTAGTTGGTTTTGGTTTTTTTTCTTTTTTTTTCTGAGACAGAATCTCACTCTGTTGCCCAGAGTGCCATGAGGTCAGTCTAGCTTACAGCAACCTCAAACTCCTGGGTTCAAGCAGTGCTCCTGCCTCAACCTCTTGAGGCTTGCAATGATGCCAGGCTAATTTTTCTGTTTTTAATAGAGACAGGGTGTTGCTCTTGCTTGGACTATTCTTGAACTCCTGAGCTTGAAAGATCCTCCCACCTTGGCCTCCCAGAATGCTAGGATTACAGATGTGAGCCACAGTGCCCAGCCCCTCAAAATCTCTTTGCCTAATAAGGGATACAGACTTCCAAACCAATGAGTAACAGTTGCATGTGACAACTTCTGTTAGAGGCAAATACTTAATGTGGGCATGGGGGGATCTAGGAAAATATCCCTTAAGTAATTAGTACTTCTCTGAATTTTAAGAAAGAGTAAGATGTTCAGATAAAGTGAACAGGGGAGGATGTTGAAGAGAACATTGAAACCAGAGGTACAAAGGACACGGAATATAGAAAGGAGTGTGTAGAGCTTGAGCCTAGGGTGTTGAGTAAGAGGCACTGGGGTAGCATAAAGGGTCTGGATCATGGAAAAACAGGTGTGCCACGCTGAGGAATTTAGTTTGAATTCTGTAGGCAATGGCCATCTAGTGAGTTTAAGCCACATCTGACACAGAAAACTCAGATCCATGAAGTACGTTTGGATGATTAATGGGAGGGTCTTGGATAGGATAAGATTTTATGTTAATGTAAAGGAATTCCTGGCGAGAGAGAAAGAGATGAAGACATAGGAAAGGGGAAGTATAACATGTGAGGCAGTATCCATATCTTTGCTTACATTTCCTGGATAACTCCACCTACATATTATTATTCTTATTACTTTTTGGTATTTGTCTTCATGGCTTTTTTCTTTATTTGTGTGTATGCCCTTTCTGGTCATTTGTTAAATTTTTAATTGGAAGTAAATTAATAAACTAATGTCAAATGTTTCTAAATTATGTTTTAAGAATAATCTAGATCTTTTAAAACTTCAATAATGTGGGCATTAAACAATCTGTAATTGCCCAAGTGGTTTATGTCAGCATTTTGGAAAGAATATCAGTCTTTAAAGCAGTGTTAGAGATGTAAACCCTCTGGGGAGTGAAGAATGCCTGGTGCATGCTAATTTTGTACTTACCCAGGTGGAAGAGGAGAGGAGTAGCCAAAGCTATAGATAGAACAAAGGCATGTCAATCGCAACCTGGCCAGTTTGGGCTCAGCGCTCCTCACCAACCCCAGAATGGGACATTAGTGTTTTATTTATTTATTTTTAACTTATATCATATTAAGATCTTACTTTGACAAAATCGCATTTTGATTCATAGTCTGTGCTTTTGGCATGTGCTTTCATGGCATTAGCCAACTCTAAACACATACTGAATTCATTATGTACCTTATGTATGTAAGTAGTAATACTTCCTTTTAATGAACATACGGTCACATCAAAGTGCTGCGAGCTTGTTTTACAAAAGCATCTTTGTGCAATGCTCCTCAGAAGTTTTGAGACGTGTGTTAAGTCAAAGAGTAATATGCTGTATTTTAAGTTGTATTTTAATATAGTAATATATTATAATTTTGCCGTCTCCTTAAGGTGAATAGGCTGTTAAAGTCTGTTCGAGTCTTTGATTCTTAGGCTTAGGTTTTTAATTAGAATTTAACATTCTTGATATGTAAACTTTTTATTTGTGACTAGATGAATTAAAAACTTACAAAGTAAAATTTACATTGAATTTGTGTCCCTAACTATGATCCTGGTTAAATGTAGATGGTGGTATGAAAATCATTTTCTATAGGTAATAAGAAATCACACTTAGATAGCTTCATGTGGCTGCACTAGACCTTGACTATGTCTGCCGAAAGGTTTCTTGTCCTTAAAATAAGGACACCCTTCAATAATGTTTGAAGGCAGGGCTCTCCCAAGGCAAGAGGGTAGAGGCAGAGAAGTGAACCACAGCCAATAGGGATCAAGGTCTAATCTGTCTGAGGAGGCTTCCAAGGGAGTGGCTAGCAGTCTACACCACCTTTCTCCACTGACTTGGCAATCTTGAGGCTCATCCCACTCCTCATCAGTATGTGGAGATCTGAGCATGGGTCTGAACTAAAGAGCAGTTTTCTTAGTGAATTCATCCATAGAGTAAAATGCATGGTGGAATCTGGAGGATTCTTTGGGAAAATGGGTGTTATGGAGGGCAAAGGAAACCCTTGATGTAGAGAGATAGGAGTCTGACTTGGAGGGAAAGGCTAGACAGAATATGAGAGCTTTAGCCAAGCAAGCTGAGATGAGAGCAGAGTTCTAGTTCAAGTAGGAACACAGAGTACAAACCAGATATTGGGGCAGGGGCTCTTATGCTTGGTGTATTTGATGGGAGGGACTGCAGCCTTGTGAGCACCAGGGATTCCCTTGTCTGAGAGTTCCTTGAAGGCAGATAAGAGGTAACAGTTTCTGGAGGGATGGAGTTCCTTATATACTACCAATCATGGTCAGGATTGACTCAGGGACTGTGTGTATCTGAGGCTGTAAGTTGAAGGCTATCAGTAATGACAACAGGGCAAGGGCACCTTGACTATCTCAAAAGTTAATAGGATGTTTCTTTGACAATAATCACTGACCAATATTTCCAAGAAGACTTTGAGAAGTGCTGGAAATGTAAGCAAGAAACTCTACTCACTGAAGCATAATATTGGATTCATTTTACTTTTTCATTATAAAACAAAACTGGAAGTATTTATAATAGCCATGGTATGTCCCAGCCTTATATTTAAAAGTTGAAAGTAAAACTAATACACGTACTTTTAATTTGGTGTGTTATTGTCTAATATCTAAATGTATTTATTTATAGATTATAAGAAATGAGTAGAAGCTTGAGGATGTGGTTAGTTTTTTTTTTCTTTATTTGACATTTGAGTCTTACTGCATGTAACCATTTTCCCATATTTTAGAGACGAAAGGAAAATTTTGTGGATCCATTGAATTTTTTTTGGTAAAAGGGTTATTTTTATGGTACTATTTAATTTTTACTTATGTAATAGTTTATTATAAATGGAGTCTGCTCATTGAAGTATTTTATTTTTAAGCTCTTACATTATTATTTGGTGCTGATTTCAATCAAACTGTCTAGAATGTTGAAAATGTCCTTCTGAAATACAGGGGATAATATTATATCTAGAATTAGTCCCTAGTCCTACTCCCCACAGAAGGAAAGTTTTGTTTTACATGTTTACATGTTGACAAGTTTGTTGGCTTAAAATATATGGCTGTAGTGTTTGATGTATGTGTTTGCAATTTGGCATAATCTTTTTGCTATTTATTGTCTATTGTGTATAAACTTTCTTTCCATGTCTTTTTATCTGGAAGGTATAAGATAGTCCACTAGCTATTAGAAGGTATTGAAATTAAGCTGATTCTCACAGTATTTACATCTCAGTTTTCTGCCTCAAATCTTGGCTTTGGCTGTAAAGGTTCAGAATGTCTGTTTTATCATTTCCTTCAGGTGATCAGGGTTTAATAAATTGATTGATACTAGCCCAACCCATAGCCTGTTTAATTATAAATTTATTACTTTAGACAACAAATAGTTATAACACCTTCCTACATGCCAGGCATTGCTGGAGGTGATGGTGAACAAGAGAACCAAGTTCCTGCCCTTTATTTATTACTATAAGTGAAACATTCATGTAAATCAGATGACTCATTTGTGTTAAAAAAAAAAAAAATCCAGTAGGGCAAACCTATTTGAATACCCAAATTAAGATCAAGATTTTGATTGTTAAGTATAGAATTCCTGTAGAATCAACTGAATGTTCTTACTCTATCTTGAAACAATGTTTGTTAAAATTATCTAGTGAGTCTGAATATTTTGCTTGAGTTAAAAGGAGAATGACATTAGGATTTTCTTTTTCTTCTTGTTTTAGAATTTCACACCCCAAATAAAGTTTACCTATAAACATTAAACCTGCAATATGATCCTGATGACTGAGGCATGTTTATGATTTGGATGTTAAATGAAAGCCTTATCAACAGCAAAAAAAAGAATGATAGTAAATTGGTAGAAGGAACTAGCTTTATTATAGTGCTTTGCAGTTTACAAATGCCTGTACATGTGCTTGGATCTGATCATTTGAATGGCTGTAGGGGATCAGAGAAGTTGGTGTTAACCACCCTTTATAGATTAAGAGACAAACTGATGAGGAAAGACGTGTGCCTGCAGCCTGAGTTGGGGCAGGCTGAGTCCTGAACTCAGGCCTTGTGAGTCTCTAGACCCAGCGCTTTCCGTGAGTGGCCGAGAGGCAGCCTGTTTTCCATGTAAATACCTCAGTACACATTCTTTTCAGACAATCAGGTCATGGCGTTCAGGTCAGACTGATTTGATGACAATTTGATAAGGTGTAGAATCTTCCTGTGATTAGAGAGAGAAATCTGATAAGATACAGAACTCAACCATGAAACAGATAAAGGTTCTCAAAAGGCTGCTTCCAGTTAGAATTCCCCAGTGGGTCCTTAGCACATGGCTGCATGTATTTATTATGTAGCTCACACTCAGGGTCCCCCTGGGGCGGGTTGAGCCGTTCCTGCATTTCATACAGTTGTGTGCAGGTCCTCACACACAGATGAGAAAGGAGAGCTGAAAGGGTGGTTCTGTGTCAGTGAAAGGATTCACTGTTGCCAGTCCTTTTATGAAAGGTGGTTTTGTTACCCCCAAGGGCTTCTTTTGATTTGATACATAATTAGCTTCTCGAGTTTTTGGTTGGTTTATTTGAAATTTTGTGATTGCAATTTAAGGAATTGGTGGAGCCGGAAGGGTCCTGCAAGGTCATCACATTCCTCCCTGTGGTTCAAGCAATGAGGAAACTGAGACACGGGATAGGGTCAAGACTTGTCTAAGTTTCCAGTTGCAAGCCAAAAAAAGAAAAGAAAACTCTGGCTGACATAGAGAGGAAAGGAATTTTTTGAGAGGACATGGAGAGCAGGCAGAAATGCTGGGAAGGCTGAGAGACCCAGCTTGAAAAATAAGAAACCAAGAATGATTTTCAGCCACCAGAGCCACAGGCAAAGTCCTAGCCCACCAAAGACTTCTTTGCTGATCGTTGCACGTCATGTCTTGTTCCGCCCCTGCTGCTGTCATTTCTACCACTGCTGCCTCTAGAAACAAGGATGGTGCTGCTGCTATTGCCTCTACCTCCAGAATGCAGGTTCTTTGGGTCACTAGCTTCAGATTGAAGTCTATATTGAAGCATCTGTTTGGCAGAGCCAAGGTAGTGGCCTATCTCCCAGGGGACCTTTCTTCCCTCCTGTGGGAAGATAGCCTGCCTTGCTGCAAGGTTTATAAGATGGGGAAGAAGATTTAGATGCTAGGAATCAAAACTCAACCACCAATTATCTGCTATAGAAATAAGCCCAGTTAGTGACTGCTTAAAGGATTGCAATTTGAGTTTCCTGACTTTTCCTTAGACACCAAATTTGTGGCTTGTGTTGATGTCCTTTGTGATAACTAGCAGAGATTTAAGAGTGTAGGGAGTTTTTAAGAGAAAATGCAGTCATCTGGATTAAGAGTTGGTAATTATAATATTTTAAAATATTCTATTATCCCATCAACACTGATTTCCTCTAGATTGAAAACCATTGTCCTGATTTCCCCAATCCTTTGTGATATACAGAAAAAAAACATACCTTCTTTCTTATTTTTCAGGGGTAAAAAGTAAAGAGAGAAACAAAAAGAGCAACAATATTCATGAGGTACAGCGATTATAGATTAGTTGTTACACATTTCAGGGAAAATTTGCCAGTCTGATGAACAATAAAACTATTGAGAACTGGAAAATATTTAGGTGTTTTTTTTTTTTTTTTTTTTTTTTTAGACTGATTCTCAATATTTCACCCACAGTATAGTGCTGTGGTATCATAAATATCATAAAACTCAAAATATTGCAATAAAGCGATTCTCTTGCCTAAGCCTCCCACGTAGCT
>CAUYRH010178198.1:0-10567 GCA_963574655.1 Perodicticus potto
GATGGCATTAAATAGGTAGATTGCTTTGGGAAGTATAGACATTTTAACAATGTTGATTCTTCCCAGCCATGAGCATGGTATGTTCTTCCATTTGTTAAGATCCTCTGCTGTTTCCTTTCTTAGGATTTCATAATTTTCTTTCTAGAGGTCCTTCACCTCCTTTGTTAGGTATATACCTAGGTATTTCATTTTCTTTGAAGCTATGGTGAAGGGAGTTGTGTCCTTAATTAGACTCTCATCTTGACTGTTATTGCCGTATACAAAGGCTACTGACTTGTGGACGTCGATTTTATATCCTGAGACATTACTGTATTTTCCGTAGCATTACTTTTTAATGGCAAGAGATCAGAAACAACCCAATTGTACAGCAATATGGAACTACTAAATAAATTACAATGGAATGGTGAGCTATATTCTATCGCAGTGTGAAAGAAGAGGAAGGTCTTTATGTATTTGGTGTGGAGAGGCAGACAAGTCTTTGGTTAAATGAAATGGTAAAGGGGTGAACAGAACAGTGTGTAAGTTGCATTACCTTTTGTGAAAAACAAAAATCTATATATTCATATGTGCATCAAGGACCTCTGAAGGATATCTTGAAAATCCAATAACAAATCCAAGTAGTTGTCATTTCAGAGAGCTGATGGAGGACAGGATGGGAGAAGATGCTTTACTCTGCACCTCTGTAGGTGGTTTGATTTTTGAAACCTGTAAACGTTTTACCTATTCAAAAAAATTCAAAAAAAATTATGAGCATTTGAAATGCTTTTCTCTCTTGCCTGTCTGGGAAGTGGTGGTTGAAACATTTCTGTGGGCTCATTTATCATTTATGTAGCTTGTGTATTGTCTCTTGCCTTAGGCTGGAGGGGATAGCTCACTTGAATGGTGAAGAGCATGCCTGGAATTTGGAGTCAGTCAGTCAAAACTGGATTCTAATTTCGGCTCCATTACTTCTGAGCTGTGTGATTCAGGGCAAGCTACTTCACCTCTCTGAGCTCTGTCCAGTTACAGAAATGAAGAAGAAATCAGAATGTGCTTAGCACAGTGCATGGCAGTTGTTAAATATTCCTTGAGTGATGGTTAATGTTAGACTATGAGCTCCTGGATGTCAGGCTTTTTGTTTTGTTTTACTTCGGTATTTTCCCTCACCAAATCAATCTTGGGAGTGCTTTGTGTGAAGTCAGAGGGCTGTCCATGAATGTGAGATGATGTGGATGGCAGCATTATTGTTTTCTGAGGGATTGATGACAGGGAGAGAAGTTTTTAAAACTTCTCATTTTTGTTTGAGTGAGGTGGCTCACACCTGTAATCCTAGTACTCTGGGGGGCCAAGGCAGGTGGATCACTTGAGCTCAGGAGTTCGAGATCAGCCTGAGCAAGAGCAAGATTTTACTAAGAATATGAAATACAAAAACTAGGTGAGTGTTGTGATGGGTGCCTGTTGTCTCAGCTACTTGGGAAGCTGAGGCATGAGGGCTGCCTGAGCCCAAGACTTTGAGCTTGCAGTGAGCTATGATGCCACAGCACTCTACTCAGGTGACAGAGTGAGACTCTGACTCAAAAAAAAAAAAAAGAAAAGATAGTTCTTGCTTTTAACCTAGAATTAGGAAGAATGAAGTTTTACTTAGTCCTGGAACACAGGGCCAGAAATTGTTGCATATATTCCCCCTCAAGGCATGAATTGTGAAAAGGTTTCCAGCACCAGTCTGAGCAATAGGACCTATGAAATTTAGGGCTCTTGCAGGCTGGGCTCCCCCCACCAGGATGTGGGGAGCAGGCCAGAGGCTGAGCAGCGTGAGTTTCAGATGCTTTTAACTACACCACAGGTACTTTTCATTTTGAGGCGGTAGCCCTGAGACTGTCATTAATTCAACAAATTATGAGCACCTACAGTATGCCTGACAACTGACAATCTCCAGTTATGATACTGGAGAACAAGACCAAAGAAATCTGACGTTTGATCATAGCTAAAACCAGTTTTAGTACTTTTTTTTTTTTGTCTACTGTGCAGGTTTAAATGTGGTTGAACCTCCATAGTGACCACTTCCCCACAGTGACCACTCCTTAAGTTGATCTAATTTTCTTCTTTTTTTTTTTTTTTTGAGACAGAGCCTCAAGCTGTCACCCTGGATAGAGTGCTGTAGCATCACAGCTCACAGCAACTTCCAATTCCTGGGCTCAAGCAAGTCTCTTGCCTCCGCCTCCCAAGTAGCTGGGATTACAGGCGCCTGCCACAACACCCAGCCATTTTTGGGTTGCAGCCGTTATTGTTGTTTGGCGGGCCCAGGCTGGATTCGAACCCACCAGCTCAGGTGTACGTGGCTGGCGCCTTAGCATATTGAGCCACCTGCACTGAGCCAAATTGATCTAATTTTCATAGACTGGACATGCACTGTGTGTGCGTATCAGTAGGCCTATTTCCTTAGGCTGACCCCCTCCGTATGTGGACCAGCTTGTTACAGTCCTTTGGGGGGTCAATTTACAGAGGTGCTACTGTTGTGTGGATTTTCCTCAGTTCCTTCTGTTTCATATCTATTCTCATATCCCTTTTAACTTTGGCAGTTGTTATCTAGCTGAGACCGTAACATTTTCTGGCTCACCTAAATGAAAAACATTTAGGCCCATTAACCCAAAGGCGTAAATGTGCTGATATTCAGACAGGGAAGGACTTTAGATCACACAGGATGGTTTAGCTTGATGCGAACATGAGAGAAGTAATGTTACATAGCAGCCACATCCTGGCACAGCGAGGACAGAGGCAGCCAATTTATTCCCATTAAACGCTGCGTAATGTAGAATACGGAACAGGGGATGCCGTCCAGACGAGAGAGTCGAATTTGTGGCTAGGATTCAGAGCTCAGGCCCCGTCACCCTTAGTCTGACATTTATGACTTTTTGTAAATAAAACTTACAAGTGCCTCTGATTTTTCCCATTTGTCAGTTTGAGACAATGATGATGACAGAGGATGGCATAAAAATAATTCAGAATCTTTTTTTTTTTTTTTTTGAGACAGAGTTTCACTATGTCACCCTCCGTAGAGTGCGGTGGCATCACAGCTCACAGCAACCTCAAACTCTTGGGCTTAAGTGTTCTCTTGCCTCAGCCTCCCAAGTAGCTGGGACTACAGGCGCCCGCCACAAGGCCTGGCTATTTTTTTTTTTTGTTGCAGTTGTTTAGCTGGAATCTTTACATTAGAGAACGTTATTGAACACTGTGAAGACTGCTGAGGTGCTTTGATACTATAATGTCAGGAAATCGCTGGGTTTCCACAGTGCTGGAGATAGATCTGCTTCCTGTTCGGAGACAGCTAGTTCAGTGTGTATTCAATAGATGAAAACTGAAATCAAAGTGAATGAAACCTATTAGGTACTGGGTGATTAATGCATAAAGCTGGGACCAGGTCTTCTTTCCTTAGTAGCAAGAAGTAGCTGTATGTGCAGCAAATAAGGGATCTGAACAGTTTATTACCCCTTCTGCTGCCTCCCCCTGGGGTCTCAGTGTGAAGGGTGGAGGTCTTGGTGCCTCGTAGCCTCTAACACACAGGCAGGAAGTGTGACGCTCTGAATCAGCGACCAGGACTTCAGAGACCCCTCTGGAGCCAAGTGGCACTGAGGTGAAGGAAGACCAAAGGCTTCAAAGAGTTGTGGGCAGAAGAGAACAGCGGCGCCTCACTCATCTCTCACTCTGCAGGCGCAGGGGCTCTCTCCGCATTTTAAGGATATTCGGAATGCACTGTGCCCTTTTCCAAGGCGCGGGGAGACGGAGTGGAGAGGCCCAGGGCGGAAGCCTCGGATGGGTGGCCATGCTCTGCCAGGCACTATGTTTAGAAGCGCTCTCAGTTTCCAGGCATCATCCCGAATAGCATCTTCCCTCACCTGCACAGCTGATGCGCAAAGGGCAAAGCCTGCCACGAGCTCCCAGGCTCAGTACTTGGGTTGTTCATGTCATTTCCTGCAATGTTTATCCGTCCTCTCCGTGTACTTTGCTGGCTAGAACAAAACAGCGCTGCTATGGAAACTGCAAACACCAGGCAATCCTGGCCCCTGCACTTGGCAGTCCATCCGGGAGGGAGATAATGGCTTTTGTTGTTATCTATTGGAGGCTGATGCTCAGTTGGTTGTACCCTCAGGCCCTAACTAGGGACGCGCTGACACTGCACCTTAAGCTCTCTCTTGTAAACTTCCTCAGCCTCGTGATGCAGGCCTGAGATAACCAGTCCAGCTTGGGCTGCAGCTCATTATCCTGATGACAACCCGGGGCTTTATACTTCTCTGACAACTGCTGTGGTCTCTTCTCTCTCAGGTGACCCACAATGCTCAAAATAGTCTGTCGAACTCTGTAACTTGCAGAGCCCAACTGATTGGCAAATCTTATATCCTGTTTTCCTTTCCTTTCCCCCAGTACTAATGAACACATGATCTTGGAGACAGTCGTGACTCATGTACGCTCTGTCAGGACTGGAGTGGGGCAGTGACACTCACCCCCGTGGGCAGAGCCCACGACCCTCAGAATGGGTGGCCAGACATTTTTCTTTCTGGAATGAATACAAATTATAGCCCTCTAAAAACGTATTTAATGGGAAACTCTGAAAGATTATTAAAACCTCTTTGTTGGCTGCAACATTTAATAATAGGTCAACTTACTGTATCAAACGTTAACAATAATAATGCTGGGAGAAGAGGCAACTCAGAGACTGAATAATTGGATGCAGAAGCCTTTCACCCTTGGGTTGCCAGGTTAAATCAAACACAGCCTGGCAGGTGGGGGGTGTGGACAAACACAGCTGTGTTTAGAATGCGCTGATGTCTTGGTCTATTTTTCCAATATTTGTACTTTGAAAAGAGCTTTGTGCTTGAAATGCAGACTCTCTCGTCGCAGAGCTCACATGTGCGGTAGGAGAAAGTTATTTTATCTCTATTTCTGAGATATCTCAGAGACTGACTTCCTCGTTCTCTGCAAGCAGTTTTCCCCTCCTCGGTAACACTCATTTTTTTGTGTGCATGTGGTTTCAAACTGCTCTTTTCTGGTAGAGGTAATCGTGGAAAAATCTTCTGACCCATTTGCTTGCAAATGGTGAGAAATGTTTGATATTCTTAAAGCTCTTGCCACATAAAGTAGGGTGATTTTCAAATTCTATTTGATCCTTCTAAAAGCTCGCTAGCCTTGTTCTCAGAAAAATTGTAGTGCAGGCACACACACACACAAAAAAAAAAAAGAAAGAAAGAAAAATTGGAATTCCTGACCATTATTTTACATTTATAGGCTGTTGCTCGCAGGAATATCTGGAGGAGAGAGAAGTGGGTCAGTGTGAGGTCATCATTACTAATGGTCCTTCTCTTGTTGCCCAGAGAGGTGGCAGAAAGGGTGATAATGGAATCCTTGCATATGGTAATTTAGAAGCTTCAGGCAGCCTCCGCACTGTTAAGGGAGCCACAGTCAAGGCATATTTGACTTACCAGGCCCTTATTTCTAGGGCCACACTTTGAATTTGGAGATGAGGAGGATTGGTGATGGCGGAAAGATAGGGCTGTGCATCTCGCTGTGAGAGGCAGCCTTGCAAACCACAGAGCAGGAGGCAAAGAGGTCCCACAGGTTTGGAAGAGACGGTGCAGAATGGCGACGTGGTCTGACATAACAAGGGCAGGTTCACCAGGTAGCTCTTTTCTTCTTGACATGAAAAGTGTTTGCTTTTAATCTGAAGTATATAGTTGCCTAATTATCAAACTTTGGAGAGTTTATGCAGAAACTCAGATTTTTATCTTTTTTAAAAAATTGATAGATTTGACCACTATGACCCGAAGCTTGCTTGGTGACAGCTGGGGAGATGGGGAGGAAGCAGCTTCCTTTATATAGGACAGCCTCAGCCTGTGTGACATAGTTCCTTCTGTGCACAGGCTGCTTTGTCACTGGCATTACCTGTGTGACTGTCCTAGGTATGTGAGCTTGTGACTTCTGGTCTGAGACTGTTAGCCCTTTCAGGGTGTGTGTGTTTGGGCGTGTGTGACTTGTTGGACTGTTGGGAGAATCAAGTGTGATCACATTGATACAAGTGAGAAAGAATTGTGATTTTGGATATAGAATGCCAAAGTTTTTCTCCATCTTGCTGGAGCTTAAAGTACCAAAGTCATCATTTACTATTCTGCTGAAGTCTCACTTTTTTCTTTGGGGCATTATTTAAGATGAATAATTCAGATTTAGTAAAATGTACAGCTGGGAGGAAGAGGATAGATTTTGGAGTAAGCCGAGCACCTGAGGGTAGGGTTTCTCGAAGGGTGGATGAAGAGTTGAAGAGTCTTGGTCTGAGGTTATATTTGTACGTGTAATTAAGGCTATGCTGCGGTTACAAATAGCCCTGGAATATCTCAGGGGTTTAATGCAGTGAGGGCTTATACCTTGCTTACAAGGCAAACCCCATCTAATGTAGGGTGGGCAGCCTGCTCCATCTTGCATCGATGCCTTCTGGAACATGCCGCTATAGGGTGAGGGGGAACTTTCCCTGAAAGATCAACTCATAACTAAGGCAGATTAATAAGAGAATGCCATGCACATGGGGAGAATCACAGAGGGATTACCCAGTATCCCAGTGAAGTTCAGATATTTTATACCTATCTGTTTGGAGGGGCAGCACAATGTGAAGTACGGGTAATTCTGTTTGGGAGTGACAAATGGTGCTAGGGAGAACAAATGGATGGGGTAGAGAAATTTCTTAGGTAGACAGCTTGACATCTGGCTCTCCTGGGGAAGGAGGACAAGCGGAGCCCTAGGCCCCATCTCGGTGCCACTGACCTTAATTCTATCCCATAGGATTGCTCACACAGGGGAGGAGGGATCACTCTACTTTCTCAATGTACAAGTCAGAACTTCGTGTGTCAACTGCAAAAGGATACAGAAGAGTCTCTAGCCTGGCAACAGGTACAATAGAGTCTGGAAGGTGGCCTAGAACAGCCTTAAGGCTAATCATCATGTCAGTAGCTTCAGTCTACATTGGGGTCCACACCCCCCAGCGGGTTCTCAGAGAAGCTCATGGAGGTCCACATGTGCAGTAAGATTCTGGTTCTAAGGTGGGCATGATCCAGGCAGTGTAAAGCAGAAGCACTGGCCATAATCTTTGCCTCTTTGCCCCTTTGTCACAACACTGAGGGCCTATTTGCTATGTATGGTGAACATCTCACTTTGTAAAGTTTTATTTGCTCTACTCTGTGAACCTACCATTCTCTTCTTGATAAACTTTGTTTCACACTTGCCTTACTTCAGGGTATCTGGTCATTTTTTGACCAAGTGTCAAAACTAGAACTGAGGACACAGGCAGCTGCCTGAAACTCAGACACTTTATGTTGCAGGTAGGCACCTTGAAAGCCGAAAGATTGACTTGTAAATGATTTTTCTTCAAGAACTAATCTGAGACACAGGTATTGTGTTTAAAATAATTTGGGCCAGGCCAGGCGTGGTGGCTCACGCTATAATCCCAGCCCTTGGGAGGCCAAGGCTGGTGAATTGCCTGAGCTCACGAGTTTGAGACCAGCCTGAGCAAGAGCGAGACTCTGTCTCTAAAAAATAGCCAGGAGTTGGGCAGTGCCTTTGGCTCAAGGAGTAGGGTGCCAGCCCCATATACCAGAGGTGGTGGGTTCAAACCTAGCCCTGGCCAAACACTGCCAAAAAAAAAAAATGCCAGGTGTTGTGACGGGTGCCTGTAGTCCCAGCTACTCAGGAGGCTGAGGCAAGAGAATCACTTAAGCCCAAGAATTTGAGGTTGCTGTGAGCTGTGATGCTATAGCACTCTACTGAGGGTGACATAGTGAGACTCTGTCTAAAAAAAAAAAAAAAAATTGAGGCCAGGTCTGCTCACATTTTTGATCTTCTTTTCTGAAATATATTGAAATAACAGGGAGAGGAAGAGAAGTCAGTTGTTCCCCTTGGGTCTTTTGATCAGGTCATTCTAGTTTATGCAGATAGAGGGAAAGCCTCTTCCTAAGGCCATTAATTCAAAATATTCTTTATATCAAGAAGTCATATTTTGGGGTGAAATTTCCTGAGTCCTTTCATCACTTCCAGAAACACTGCAGCCATAGGAGAGAAGGAGTGGGTACTCTCCTGCAGGGAGTTTGTGACCAGGCCCGGGGGTGGCAGATACCACTGCCGGTCATTTCCCTTTGCCCAGAGCTCAGTCACAGGCTCAAGCAATGCAAGCACAGGAGGCTGATGACGGAGCCTCCCTGTGTGCTGGTGAGGAGGAAAAAGAAACAAGACTGATGACATTGTCTGTGCTGTAGAATTTAAAGGAAGGTATATGTTTGGTTTTTTCTGCTATAGGAGTTCAAACAGAGAGAAAGATGTTTTTTCATTTTTCTTTTAACTAGCATCTTTGTTTTTCTCTCTTCTTTCCTTTGTTAATCAGGCCTAGGCAAGGTTCCAACTCACTGCACCTGGTGTGTGTGTGTGGGGTTGTCCTAACCACTGTGCTACAGTGCCCAGCAAGGTGTGTTTTTGACAGAAAGGCAGAACTCAGGACAAGAGAGCAGATTATACCCCTCGTTGAGGGGGAGTTACCTGTCTGGGTCCTTTTCTCCCTAGACTACAGGAAACATCATCTTTAGCATGTGTCTTTGGGCCTGTTCTAATGCTGTAACTTCCTTTGATTACCACAGACTTGTATGGAAATCTGATACACCTCCCCTGTAGCCTTATGTTAAGGGAGGACAGAGAATGAAGGGAAGACTTCCCTTCCTGATTCCCTTTCTGCTGGTTCCCTTGGTGAAGCAGTGGTCTCCTGCATTTGCGGAGTCTGTGTCCAAAGTCCCAGGCAGCTGCCTGCCACAAAGTGGGTGGCGACCTGTTCTGAGCAGGGAGCACTTCCCAGGAGGGAACTCAGGAAGAAGGTAAGTGAAGGTGCCCCGTGGTCAATACCCACCAAAGACCAAGGTCAAAGATCAGGTCTTGTCAGTAGCCTTTAATACTGATTAGTACTTTTGACTGAGTGCCCATGTAGCCAGGCACTATGCTGAATACTTTGCAATCTCATCTCATTAATCTTCAACCTGATAGAGTAGACAGAATTCTCTCCACTTTACAGGTGAGAAAATGGGGGCTGGGAGAAGGCTATTTAACTTACTGTTTGGCTGATGCGTGGCAGAGCCAAGAGTCTAACCCGAGTTAGTTGGATTCGAAGGCCAGTCCTATACGAGCCATGGGCTGTGGGTCAACTCCACTGTATTCATATAGGAAGGACACCAGTTTTCTTGAGCAGTCAATTCCTCTCAGGGATTCTCCATAAATGGATTTGACCAATTTGAATCTACAGACTACATTCCAGGATTTTAGGCAGGTTTGGGATCGTCTGGGGGGTTGTAGCTAGAATCAAGAGACCTGCTATACGAGATGCTTTGAGGACCTGAAGTCCTAGAGCCGTAGAATTGACAGGAGCAGATTTCAAGCCTAGTCCATTTCTGTCAGCACAGGTAGGTAGTGTCTTAGAGATTATAGCCTGAAATAGATTCTGAATAAAATATAAATACATGCACACATACCTTACCTAAAAAGCACGAGTCAGTTAATATTTAGGCTTATATGCCTATATGTCTTGTTCTGTGTGTGTATATATATATCCACACACACATATATGTGTATATATATATATATATGCACATAAATATTTATAATTTTATCTTTTACAAAAATGGTATTCAGCTCTATCTAGTACTGCTTTTGTGCCAGGCTTTTGAGTACTTCACCGTGAATATATCAGTGCTGATGGGAATGTCTGGCATCAGGACCCTGGGGTGAGTTGAGGGCAAAATCAACACAGTCAGGAAGAAACGGCCAAGACTGAGCACACATTGAGGGGCAAGGCCTCAGCCCGACATCTGGGCACAGCGGAGGCTGTCACAGGCCTGTGTGTGTGGTATGGAAGTGACCCTGGAATATGCCAGACTATGCTGGGCGGCCAAACAATGGATCTTTCTCATTTGATTTATAGATTAGATAGTTTAATATGATGTCTTGGAATTACCTGGGATAGTACTGATGACTTTCCCTCCCGGAGAGCATTCTGTCAAGGTCTGTTTAATTTGGAAAAAACCAAACCAAACCAAAACAAAACACCAACAAACTTTGCCTGGGCAATAGTCCCAAGATGGATTCAGAGCTGGCAGGGTACTTCTTCTCAGGGAGGGAGATGAATGATGATGGAGACATGACGCTGATGTTCCCCTTTCTTCTTGTGCCTCCCTCCCTCCTTTTCACCCTTCCCTCCTTAGTCTTAGATCTTGTATCTTTTCAGCAACCGAGTTTCTAACTTTAGAAATTCAGCCTGTAGTCCCAGCTACTTGGGAAGCTGAGGCAAGACGATTGCTTGAGCCCAGTAATTTGAGGTTGTTATGAGTTAAGACGCCACGGCAGTCTACCCAGGGCGACAGAGTGAGATTCTGTCTCAAAAAAAAAAAAAAAAAAAAAAAAAAGGCTCAGAAATATCACAGGCATCCCCAAATCCAGAAAACAACATCACATTTTCACTAATTTATTTTCTGGGACAGTTTTATATTTACTTCTACTGTTTTAGGGGTAGCATACGCTT
>CAUYRH010178206.1:0-12681 GCA_963574655.1 Perodicticus potto
TTGTTTTCACATAGTAAATGAGAAAATATCATGAATGTTATATTAATCAGGTTGATGAAAATATCTCCAATTGTATGTGAAGCCCACACACTGTACTCCTTGACTAAATTATTGTACACAGCTATGACTCAATAAAAAAAAAATAAAAAAAATAAGTTACATAACTCCCAATCTTAATTCTTTCCCTACCCCCACTTCAAACCATCATCTCCAATGTTATCAAATGGTCTTTAAAAGACAGCAATGATCATGTTGTCACCAAAAGGCAAAGATCTGGGTTATCAACTCTCATTTCAACCAGATTAGCTTCACTTTTACCAGATTTATATGGTGCACGTATGCCTCTCAATTAGATTTCATTTGAGGAGTAGCAAGATAATGATTCTTCCACTGTAAAATTAAAAAAATTAAAAAAATTGAGGGTGGAGTATTCATGGAAATATTTACAAATGTTCTGATTTTCCAAACTGTGGTTCAGTAAGGTTACTTACTCCACTTTGCCTTCATGAGGTCAGAGGTGGCCACTTGACTGGTTTTGGCCTATGAGATGCGAATAGTGGGTGTCACTTTTAGGTGCAAATATTTAGTTGCCAGAACTCCACAGACACTTTCCTCTTCCCTGCCATAGAGATCATGGAAGCAAGTGCCATAGAATGGAGCTGAGCTGCAAAGAACAGCACCCACTCTGCCCACCAATGTTAAAAGGCAGCGTGAGTGAGAAACAGACCCATTTAAATTTGGGCTATTCATTAACACAATATAATATAGAACATCCCATTCTGACTAATGCAGAGCACCAGTGAATTAGTCCAGCCTCTGATTTCATAAATGAGAAAACTAAGGCAAGAAGAAATGATTGTTCACAGTCACCCAACAGAGCCCCCAGTCCCAATCACTCTCCAGGACACTCAGCCTATATCCCTATTATGTCTATGAGAACCAGAAATCCCTTTGGCCTTAGAGACAGATGAGAGCACTCTCTTCCCTCTGGGTGTGCAAATAGTGACTTGCATGGGATCACCTGCACAGGCCACCTCCTTAGTTCTGTCTCTTTGTAAGTGTTAGCTCTCCCTAGCCCCTCTGCTAGGAAATTGTAGGCAGCTTCAAGGTAGGGTATGAGTGAGCAATAGGGGGCTAAAAACCTCTTGGAAATTTACAGCAAGAGATAATTCATCCCCAATGAGTTTCTAAAACTCAAAGCTTTTTTTTTTTTTTTTGCTGTGCTCTCAAGACATGAACCTGGCAAAATGCAAAGGTAGACACTGGGCCCAGCTTCTTCCAAGCAAGACATCCCTCTTATGGAATGGCTTTTCAAGTGCTCTGAAAGAGGACCTTGGTAGGCTTATGTGGGCTTCTAGTAGGGTGGCCATATGTCCCACCTTGCCCAGAACAGTCCAAGTTACACGTGTATTGTCCTGGCATAATTCTTAACAGTGGTTCCTTTCATTCCCAAATGTGTCCCAGTTTGGAAGACAAATGATGTAGTCACTCTAGCTTTGAGACTAGAATCACCGGCCAAGTTTTATTTCCCAGCTCACTCCCCACAAGCCACTGCTACTGGCTGATAGAAAAGGAAGAATTTCTACCAACCCAGACCTACCAGAGAGAATTAGCTTCGGGCAGCAGCTAGGCCATGGGGATCGTGGGTTCTGGTCTCCTCTCTATTGCCATCTGGCTGTGTGATTTTGAAAAAGTTGTTATCCCTCCTTTGACCTTTGTGTTGTATAAAATAATGGAGCTGGATAGAATAGTTCTTTGATTTCCTTCCAGTCTTTGATTCCATAAACCTGTCTATTGGAAAGATTTCCAACAATGGAGGAATACACATGGGCACCGAACACTGAATGCAGATGGAATCAATTGTGCAGCCCACAGACAGAGATGCAACTTTTCCTTTCAAATCTATGTAGATATTGTGATTAGCAAAACAGAAAATAATTTTAAAAGCATTGCAAAAGTCAGAAAGCTGTGCATGATTAGAAATTTTCTCTATCAATAGGATAAATGGCTTTTCTACATTAATTGAGAGAATGATATGGTCTACCACAAGGACATTTGTACTAGAATGTCCATTCTATCTCAATTCACAATTGCCAAGATGTAGAATCAACCCAAGTGACCATCAACCCATGAATGCATTAATAAACTGTGGTAAATGTATGGAGTACTATTCAGTCATAAGAAAAGATGGGGACTTTTGTGTTTACCTGGATAGAGTTGAAGCACAATCTTCTAAGTAAAGTATCACAAGAATGTAAAAACAAGTATCCAATGTATTCAATGCTAATATGAAACCAATGTATAAACAACTATATTCCCACAGTAAAATAAAACACAAATATAGTTGAGGGAGGGGGAGGGAGAGCATGGTTGGTGGGTTCTCACCTAATATGCACAATGCGAGGGCGTTCGGCACACCTCCTGAGTGAAGGGCTCAACCTCAACTTGAACTTTACCTTAGAAATAAAAACAACATAACCTAGACATTTGTATCCTCATATGAATCTGAAATTTTAAAAAAATCAATCAACAGGATAAGAAGCACCACTCCTCTCAGGTTGGGACAGGGGAGTAGAAGGCCAAAATTATTATCTCTAATAAAAGGATATTCACATCAAACAGACTGAGAGCTACTGAGGTTAGTAAGCAGTTGATAAAAATGCATGCAAAATTTTGTATCATCTGCCCATTTCCTTTTTCTGGGGAAAGATACCAGGACCTTCCTCAGACTCTTGGATGACTCTGTGACCCAGGTAAGATTCAAAACCACTCTTTCAGAGAGATAAGAAGGTCAACAATTTCCAGAGGCCCTGTTAAGCCCCGTCTCTACCCCAAATCATGGTGGCATTAGCTTCCATTTGGGCTCCTACTACACAACTGGGATCATGAGAAATGCTTTGCATAAGTTTCATAGTCCCCAAGAGAAATGAAATGAGAAAATAAAGGCACAAAGGAATGAGGTTATTCACCAAAAGCCTACTGTGGGGCAGAGCCAGAGCTCAAGCTCAGGTGCATCGCCTGGAACCTACATTTTCCCCACCATGATGTGTTCCCCACTAGCCCCACCAGCAGCTGGAGGCTAAAACAAAATGTATGTCCCAAAGCATGTGATTTTCTTAAAAGAGAGCAGGCTGGAGGAGGCAGCATGCTGTGGAGGGAGATAGGAACGAGGACAGTGCCCTCAAAAGTGCCGTGTAAAATCTAAGCCCATGAAGAAGAATCCAGTCCTCCTTTCTGACCAGACATGGGAGTGGCCACAGTGAGAGAAAATTCAATTTCTCTTTAAGGGAGTGGGGGAAGCCAAGATGAATGAGAGAGATTCTTCATTTGCATTTTTAAAAGTATCCTTAAAATTTTTCGGCCACAGAATTAGCTGCTGAGCTAAGTCCTTCTCCCATTTTTCAGTTAAACTGGAATGAAAGAGAAATGATCTTTATTATTTTCTGCCTTAGCCTCGCCTGCAGCAAAAACCATGATACCATAACATAAATCTTCAGGGAAGGAAACATGGCCCTTGCTTCTGAATTCTCAGGGTGCTGGGCAAGGGGGATCAGAGAGATGAATCTTTGATCTCTTAGAGAGTGTCCTGCAAACTCTATTCAGGGGGCTTGCAGGAATAGGGGTGGGCTGCAGGAGCCAAAGAATCTAATTAGGATTCTCCAGACCTCTACTGCAATTCCTTTTGTTAAATTAAGTTTAGCCTAAAGCTGCCTCCTTACATATTTTAAGTTTGGCCTAAAGGTTTCTCTGTACATAGTGGGCTGTAAATTATAAACGGGATATAACCTTTTCTTGCGCCAATCACCGAGCTTCGGCCAATGAAAGGCAACCAACAGTTCAAACTGTTCAAATATGACAAACGCAAAGCTGAAACCAACCCCACTGTTTCTGTACCTTACTTCTGTTTTCTACAGGTCACTTTCCTTTTTTTGTCCATCAATATTTTTCCACCAGGCTTTAGCCCCAGAGTCTCTGAACTTATTCTGATTTAGGGAAGCCACATTAGTAAATTGTCCTTTGCTCAATTAAATCCCGTTAGATTTAATTTCTCTAAGATTTTTCTTTTAACACTTTCCTTTCTTAATCACCAGCTGGGAAGTCCTCCCCCCAGGTTGCCATGTATTCCTGGGCTACAGGACAAAGGCAGAGGACCTTGTGCCAGGGGGTTGGTTCCTGCATCCATCTACCACCTTTTCCCTCCTGCCACCTCCCCCTGACCCTGTTTTTCTTTCAGTTTGGTTTACCATCTCAACTGGATTTCTAGATGCTTTAGGGCAGCCTGCTGTGGTTATGCAGGGCTGCTGCAACAGCAGTGGGTATTTCTCCTGTCTAGTATTTCTCCTCCCCTCTCACTTGAAATTTTGACAGCTACCTGGTGATTCAAGACATGTGTATCCTCCTGAGTCAATGAAAGCAACTAGGAAATTTCAGTTAAAAAAACAAAAATTCGCCCCATTTCATCCAGTACCCCAATCACAGCTCTGGGGATTTGGAGGCTTCAAAAGGTTGCATTGACCTGTCTTTTGAGGGGCCAGAAGAATGAGGTTGGGGTAATCAGTGGCTACCTTTGCTCTGGCACATTTGAATTCCAAACAGATAATATCTTCCATTTTGCATCTTACTCCACTATCAAGATTCTGTTGGCCTTAAAATATTTATGTCAAGAGCCACTAACATCACATGAAAATTTCTGCATTTTAGAGAACAGGTTATTTTTTCTCATCTTCCACAAGAATCATGTGGGGCAGATGGAGGTGAGGTTTACCCAGGAGCTGCACATTCCCCTGTGGTTCTCAGGGGTGGGGGGTGGTCTCATGACTTGCATGGAAAATGAAAACAGGAGGTCTAGTGTCTTGTGACACTTCAGTGCATGCCTTCTGAGCTCCCATTGTGAATAGCCCATGTATTTCCTTGATGAAGCAACTTTGAGCACATGTCCCAGCTGGCATGCCCACTCAAGGGAAGCCTCCAAGATCTCCAAATCACTTCTTAAAGGAAGGCAGTTCTGCAGAAGTAAGGTAAGGGAGAAATGATTGTTTATTGTGTGAGGCTCCCCACATCTGTCTGTTACTGCAGCAGAGCGTGCCCTAATACAGCAGTGGTGTGCTTGCCTCTCTGCCAGCCCAGCCTGGCATGCAGGCAAGGCCACAGCTGCAGCTGCTACAGTAGCAGGAGTTCATGATGAACCTCTCCTCTCCCGCCATCATAGAGGTCTTTGCTCTACTCTGGGATTCTCTGTTCCAAGTTTCCTGGTCCCGAGGCAGAGATAATGTCATTGGCCCCATCAGAGAAATCACCTGTGGCGAGGGGCAGGGTCATGGAGCACGACCAGGGCCATGAGGGGACAAATCCCTTTGTTCTAGGGGCTTTCCAAGAAAAGTCCAAAGACACTCAGATGGGTGGCTGCCCATCGCTGTAGCAGCAGCCCTGCATAACCCCAGCAGGCTGCCCCAAATCTTCTAGAAATCCAGGGGAGATGGTAAACCAAACTGAAACATAACAGTGTTGATGTGGCCAAGAAGGCAGGACATGCAGGAGGGCGAGGAAGGGAAATAAAGGGGGAAGGAGGAGGGAAGAGAAGCACTGAACAGTCAGGAAGAACGTGCAAGGTGTGAGCAACCCAAACCAAGCAGGACGGAGTAAGGGTGTCTTGCTGAGGAAACTGTCTATACCCCTCTCGAGATCCCCGACCCTTAAGAATGAAATAGATGAACGATGCTGCGCAGTGTGAGTGTGCACATATGCACACGTGCACACACATGTTCATACACGCACACAGACACATACACCAGTGCGCGTGCACTGTGGTGACCTCCTGCAGGAAGACTCCACGGCACTCAGCTCCTTAGCCCTCAATTCTCCCGGGCTACTCCTGAAAGCTGGCTATTCCCCAGGGGGGCCAGCAGCTGCCGCAGACACTCCTGTGAGCAAAGCCATTCACAGAACACTGCTCTGTTTCCTCCCGCACCGTGTGTCTCCCCCGGGACTCCAGCCTTCCTGGCTTGGGTCATTACCGGAGGCAAAGCTATGCCTCGCTCACGACTTGCTCATTTCTCGGTGTGAAATCCATTCACGTTATTGCCCAGATTGCTGTGGGCCCAGGCCTGATCTCCCTGCCAAACAGGGACTTATTCCCATCAGAGTCTCTTCTGTCCTGGAAACATTTCACATGTGCCCAGTCTCATCTTACAGACTGAACTTCCTGTAGTTCTCCACCTCCCACTGGGCAATCACCACAACCTGAAAACTACACGAGCCTGCATCCCCCTGCTGAGGAGAACCCCAGTGTCCCTGCTCTCCTCAGGGAGTCAGGACTGTCACAGCTCCGAGTCCCTGTGGGGAAGCCGCAGCCTCCTCCTCAGCCCAGCGCCGGGGCCCTCAGCTCCGGAGCTCCCTCCTGGGGTCCAGAGTCTTGCATGGAAGCTCCGGCTGAAGTCTGTCCACTTTTGACTTGCACGCCTTCAACACGAGGATCCAAACGCAGCCCAAGGGCAGACGGCAATGGGACGCCCCCACCCAGTCTCTTTCCTCATCTTCTTGCCCTTAACTATCAATTGAAATTCTCTCTTCTTCCCGCTGGTCACCTCCTCACCCATCAGTAGGCGAAGTGGAGGGGGGCGTAGGGAGCCAGAGCAGGGGTTGGGTCTGTCCACACGGTCAGCCTTAGAGTCCCAGCCCAGCAAAACCAAAAGACACAGACAGAAACGCCCGGAATGCCAGCCAGCACCTGCAATGTGCATCACGTGAAGGTGGCTCAAGCGGACGGCAAAAGACTTAAAGACTCTGCAGAGCGTGTTACCACCACCAAGAACTGGAAGCAGCCTTGGACCTAATACATGACAAGTCGCCAGTACTCTCCCGAAAGAGAGGCCTGTGTTCCCGGTACAAAGAGGAAGAGCCGGGACAGTCTCAGCCCAGGACCGGTGCCATCAGGAGGGGTTCATAAGTCTCATGAAGCTTTGGCTTCTTCCTCTATGTCTCACTCCCACTTACCCTTGCCTGTGGGCCGCTGTGAACTGCAGGAACTGACGATCCACAGTTCTGGCAACAGGCACGAATCAAACAAGGGACAGAAAGTGTACTTGCCTATGGAAGTGCTGGACAGCACCCCCACCCCCAAAAGATTGACTCTTGGAAGCCAGGGTTGGGGGTAGAAGAGCAGAAAAGGCAGAAGTAGATCCATGAGGGTAAAGGTCAAGCTCTCCTCTCCCAGAATTCCCCTAACTCCCCGTCTCTCTCTCTCTCTGTCACACACACACACACACACACACACACACACACACGCTTGCGTACACATACAGATGCACACGCACAGCACCAAGGGTACACTGGAAGACGTTAAGAAACAACCGAATACACATCATGATAGTGAAGAGGCAAGCGTTTCCCTTTCTTAGAGTGCACGGACCACCGTTTCTTCGAGTGGACCATCCTTTCAGGTGATCAGCTGACCCTGATGTGAACGACCTGGAAATAGGATGTGTCACAAAGGGTCTCTTTCTTGTTCTCTGGCTTTGTTGAAAAGGAAGCTGGAAGAGTTTGCCTGCACCTCATTCATCCCTACCTGAGAGGTATCGAGGCACTGAACCCCCCTCTGCAGGGGGCTGCAAGGCAGTCAGTCACAAGCCAGAAGCAGAGCAGGTCCCAGTTCACCACACAGCCGCGTCCTGCCTGCCCCACATATCTGCTCTGAGATTTGTCATGCCTACAAAACCAGTTTTAGTCACTTCTGTGTTCTCCCAACCTCTCTGCATGGCCCCTCATTTCTGAGCTTTTGAATAGTCCTCACACTTATTTTTTCCGAGGAAAAAAGAAAAAGAACATGCCCTAATGGGCTCAAAGTGAGTAAAAATCAATGGCTGAGAATAGAAGCAGAGACATTGTTGGTGGGGTGTTTGCCGCCAGACTGAAATGAAAGCAAATTCCCTTCTATCCCAAGAGTACACGGTCCTTAATAAAAACCTTTAGGGTTTTCCCTCAAGCTGATGCTAAGGGCCCTGTCCTGTAACCTCTGGATGGTTCCCCTCCTTTTTCACTTATTGGGTAATGAGAGCTTCTCTGCCAAGGGCTGAAGTTTTATTTCCAAACTACTTTGCTGCATTTTTTTCTGAAACAAGAAAGATAGGTATCTGGAGAACTTCTGAAACAAGAAGCTATTCACACTTAGCTCAACAGCACTAAAATATGAGGGGTGAGGAGACAAGAGCCACAGCTTTTCTAGGACCTCACATTTGATAAAGACACGCAACAAATGCTGGGGTTGAGTTGGAAACCTGAGACACCCCTGCTAGCAATCCCCAGTGTGCAGCCCCTTGCCAGGGGGCTGGACTGAGTGGCCTTCCTCGGATGAGCCCTGCTCGCTTCTGGAAGACTCACTCCCAGTCCCCTGTCCACTTTCACTAAAGGGAGGCCTGCCTGCAAAATATACAAGTCACCATTGATTTAGATTCAGAGTGAGAGGCTGAGTCAGGGTGCCCTAGCCAGGAGAGAGGACACATCTGTGTATAGTGCTGAAAAGAAGGGTGCTTCCTAACTCAGCATGAGACAGAGTCCCAAAGCGATCCTTAGGACTGATCTTCCACCCATGATTTGAGTCCAGAAAACTCCCTCTCGCAAGGCCCACCGAGAGCCTGTTCCAGAAGCAATTTAAAGGGCCAAAGTAATTGACTTTCTATTAGATTCCTTGAGGGACTGTTTCATTCCATCGACCTTCAGTCATACACAGACGTATTGTCTAACTCAGCAGGGCAAGAACAATTAGCAAGGTCCCAGATTATGTTTCTCTATTAGAGCGACCCATGTTTGAAGCTAGGACAACTGCTTCACAAGTGCTCTTAACAAGGGTTTTCACTTCATAACCTTAAATTACCCAAGGGACACAGGCTCTACAAACACACTTTTGGGTGCTAACCGCTCTCATTAAAAAGGCTCTGGCTTCTTAAACGGACTTTTGAAAAGGAGGTTATGTGAAAATACAAATCAGGAACTAAAAGCAATTCTTGACCATTTTTCAGACCCTGTTCTGGGGGTACTGAAGGAATCAAAGATAAAAGAGGTAACCTCAGTGACTCTAGAGCTCATATTCTAGTGAACAGAAGAAGATAGGAGGCAAGTGGCTGTAGCATAGTAAGCATCATTACAGTTAAAAACAGACTACTATGGCCTCGTGGTTAAGATGGTTTCAAGAGGGGGTCACCTAGGTTGGGCTTCAGATAGGTAACGATGGAGGAAGTCAGAGAGAGATACAGGCTGACTGCAAGTTCCCAGGTGAATGGATGCCACTGCTCTGGGGATCACTCTTTGAGACCCGTCATCTTAGGATGTACTTTGGCAAGTGAGAGAAACAAATCATCTTCTGCAAAGAAAAGTGTTACCCAAGTCAGCAGTGGTAGTCTCACTGTATCCAGAAATTGCAGAGCAAGAGTTGGCTCCAGGCTCAGCTGAATCTAGGAACTTAAACAATGCTATGTCCCTTGGCCACTTTCTTTATTTCCAAGCTCCATTGTTTTTTTCTGTTAGTTTTATCCTTGGGTGAGCTATCTCTGTCTAGTTTCCTTGGCCTTTCAAACTGACAATATTATTTTATTCAGCAGTTTCAAAGTTCCAGAACTGAGTGTCTAGTAACCAGTCGAACGCTCATATGTGATGCAGCTGAGAAGAATGAAGGTTCTCTTTGGGAAAACATAGATCACATCCATTTTCCTGGACTAAAACTGGGGTGTGAGTTCTTCTCCTAAAAAAAAAAGAACACGTGTACACTGCTGTTAGGAATGTACATTAGTACAATGTCTGTGGAAGATGGAACTAAAAGTAGACCTGCCGTTCAATCCAGCATCCTATTACTGAAGATCAGATCATTACTGATGATCTACCATTATATCAAAAATACGCTTGCACCCAAATGTCTATCACAGCACAACTCACTATCGCAAAGATATATAATCAACCTACATGAGCATTAACTGATGATTGGATAAAGACAATGTGGTATGTGTAGAGAGAGAGATAAATAGATACATACAGACACACACACACCCCCCATGGAATACCACTCAGCCATAAAAAGGAATGAAAGAATGTCTTTTGCAGCAACTTAGATGGGACTAGAGACCATTATCTTAAATGATCTTAATTATCTCAGGAACAGAAAAACACCACTATGTGTTCTCGCTTCTAAGTGGGAGTTAAACAGAGTGTACGCATGGTGATACAAAGTGGTAGAACAGCCATTAGAAACTAAGAAGGGGAGAGATGGTGAGGTATCAAAAACTATCATGGGGTACTACAGGCACTATTGGGCTGATGGGTACACTGAAAGCCCTGATGTCGTCATGAGATAACTCATCTATGTAAGAGAGAACACTCGTACCCCCTAAGTCTATGAAAATAAATTTTAAAAAATAAAAATGAATTTTTTATTTCATTTATAAAAAATGAATTTTCTTAAAATGTATGACAATAAATTTTAAAAAATAAAAACAGTAAAAATGTTATTTCCTTTTTTTTTTTTTTATTGTTGGGGATTCATTGAGGGTACAAGAAACCATGTTACACTGGTTGCATTTGTTGGGTAAAGTCCCTCTTGCAGTTGTGTTTTGCCCCCAAAAGGTGTGGTACACACCAAGGCCCCAAGACCCCACACCCCTCGCTCCTTCCCTCTCTCTGCTCTTCCTTGGAGTAAAAATGTTATTTAAGAAAAAAAGAAAAGAATGGAAGTGCGGCAGACACGAACAACTGAGGCACTTCAGGTAGTTACCAACCTGGTCAATAAAAGGAAGCGAGCAAAGGAATTTGGACATGTTCATATTTTCAACAAGTTTTTAAAGCCCTACCTTACGTGAGGTACTGGTCAAAGACCTGAGGATACTGACATGGAAGGCAAACAAATAGACTAACTCATTCATGAATAATGGTTGAACAGCTATACTAGGCCAGCAATAATTTTTAAGGGATATTTTGATGAATAAAATGGACAAAGATTCTTCTTCTTAAAGAGCTTACATCCTAATGAGTGTTTTTGGAGGTTTCCCCAATGATTAAATCTTGGAAAGTTTATCTTCCAGAATACTCATGGAGACCTGCTTGGTTTTGTCAAGGGCTGAAGGACTATTGTAGGAAGGAGGAAAGGAACGGTGAGCCTCAGTGGCTGGAACAAACAGATAAAGCTTCAGGGAGGCAGCTTTGGCTCCACGCCTCCTCCTGCAATGTGGGCCACTTCCCTGGGCCCCCTCCCTTTCCTTTCTGTGGCCTTCTTCTCTAGGGTCACAAGGCACTCCCTCCCTCTTTGGGGGCTTTTCAGCCCATCCCTGGGGCCACAGAAAGTGACATGATATTCTCAGTTCTTTATTTCTTCCCTCCTTTTAAAGACGAGACCATGAAACTTTCTGTTTCAAGGGTTTTATAGATAATTTACTTTAGGAAATTAACCAGTTAAGAGGACAAGGCACAAGAATCTTTTAAATTTGATACACACCTGGCCCTTTGTCTGTAGAAGTCCCAACTTTTTGTAAAGCACGGGAACTGATGTCCCTGTTTGCTTCCTGGTCACCACTTTTATTTCTGGGAGTGGATCTCTTGAGATCTCCCTACTTCTTCTTCCACAGAAAGCCTGTCCTCCCAGTTGATAGGCCTAAAGCAGCCCTCGGGATGGAGCAGTAGATGCTTAGGTGGATAATTTGCCTCACTGACATCTTCAGTTTGAATCACCATTTGTCTCTGGCCCTCTGCACATTTTGTGACTTTCCTCAGACCTCCCCGGCATGTTAGAGAGTCCTCCTTGCCAGCTCTCTTGAGAAAGGGAGAAGCAGTGAGCCAACCCTAAGGTGTTTCCAGGGTTGAAATTAAAGGAGAGGGGTAGAATAAAGAAACATCACTGACTCCTCCTGTCCTTGGGCCACAGGTCTACACCTCAGTCCTCCGGCCAGTGGAGAAAGTCTCCCCTGAGAACACACAGCAGCCATCGAGTTTCTGCAAGGGCCCTGCATGGCCATATCTGCAAAGAATTAAACATTGCATTTCCGCATGAAGTTTTATTCTTGACAGGAAAGTGTTGGGGCCTCCGGTGCTGAAGACTCAAGCACTGAGGGTCTGTCACCATGGGTCTGTGACTGTTCTGGCTAGAATGTAGGATCCACCGAAGTGCTTTCCCAGAGACTTGCAAATTGGACTCAGTCATGGGCCTTGAGTCTTTGCACATCCAAAGGTGGTTTGAGTTTGTCCTTGGACCCAGAATGACTTCTTAGTTTTAAATTAACTTGTTTTGGGTCTTCCATCTTCATCCTCACTGTCCAGGAATATTGTTTTCCCCATGCTTTGGGTCTGACCCCAAAGGTCAAGAATGTCTGCCTTTGTCATAAACATTTGGACAACTCCCTCATGGGTGCAGGATTTGAACAAAGCTAGTCTTTCTTACGGAATAGATGAGAAACATGTCTACATGTGGACACTACCTTGGGTGGAAAAGCCAGCCTTGTCCCCTCCAGTGTTACTTTTAAAAAATTTATGAATTACCTATAGCTGCAGAAATGTGCTATATTTCTAAAAATCTATAGCTTGTCCTATGATTTTTTTATATTAATATGTGGGTACAAATGATTAGGTTACATTGATTGTGTTTCCTAGGTAAAGTTCGAGTTATAGTTGAGCCCTTTAGCCAGGGAGTGTGTTGTGTATGCTTACATT
>CAUYRH010178208.1:0-16880 GCA_963574655.1 Perodicticus potto
CCTAAAATATAGATGATCATCCCTTCACCCTGAGACTATGTTTGTCTTCTAAGGTAAGACGAGATTCTTGAATGCAACAGATATCTGGCCTGAGTTTTTGTATCCAGTCAGCCAACCTGTGCCTCTTTTGAGGGCAATTTAAGTCATTCACATTAATTGCAAATATTGATAAGCCTGGTAGAATTTTGGGTATCAAGCTTTTCGAAGGTCCAGTGGACATTTTTCATCCAAATTTCACCACTGTGGAAGTTGGAATTTGATCAAATGTTTCTGAGTGAGTTTACTTTTTTGGTGGAGGGTTGTGCTGGTCATTATGTAGGATAGGTTGAGAATATCCGGGAGAGCTGGTTTACTTATGGCAAATTGCTTCAACATGGGAATGTCATTAAAGTATTTAATTTCTCCATTATAAATGAAACTCAGTTTAGCTGGATATAGTTTCCTGGGTTGAAAATTATTTTGTTTTAGGAGATTAAAAGTCAACGACCACCCTCTTCTAGCTTGAAAGGTTTCATCAGAGAGATTGCAGTCATTCTAATATTCTTCCCCTTGTAAGTTATGGTTTTCTTACACAGGCTGCTTGCTAAATTTTCTCCTTCATTTTAACTTTGGCAAAGCTAATTATAATGTGCCTAGGAGATGTCTTATTTGGGTTGAGTCATGCTAGGGTTCTGATATTGTCCACTATCTGAATTTCAGAATCTCCTGGCCTATCTAGAAAGTTCTCTTTCATTATCTCATGAAGAAGAGCCTCTGTGCCTTTCGAAGCCACCTTGTCACCTTCAGGAATTCCTATAAGGCTAATGTTAATTTTCTTCGAATTATCCCAGAACTCTCTGAGAGAATGATTCATTTTTGCTCTCCACTTCTTTTCCTCTTTGAGTGCTTGAGAGTGTTCAAAAGCTTTGTCTTTGATGTCAGAAATCCTTTCTTCTGCCTGCTCCATTCTGTTACTGAAGGATTCACTATATTTCTCAGATCTTTGAGGCTGCAAATTCTTCTCTCAATGCATCGAAATCTTTGGTGATTTTGTCTTTGAATTCATTGAATTCTTGAGACAACTTTTGAAATGCTCCTTGAATTTCTAATTCCAACTTTACCTCCATTCTATTAATCTTATTTGCAATCCAAATTCTGAATTCGATTTCTGACATTTCAGCCATCTGTTTATGAATGGGATCTTCAATTTTGTCTGCCATATCATTCCTTGGGGGAGTTGACCTTCTCTGGTTAGTCATGTTACTGGAGTTTTCCACTGATTCTACCCATGATTATTTTACACCATTTGGCTAGATGAACAGATAAGGTGAAGTTGGTTTGGGGGCTCCTGGAGTAGTGATTAACCATCCCTTTGCTCAAAAGCTGGGACTGGTGTCTGTACCTTTTCCCCTAGAGCTTTGCAAAGAACCCATACAGTGCTATGGCCTGAGACTCTGGGTACCTGCTCGTTGTGGTAGGGCTAATTGGCTCTGTCTTGTTTTCAGCTTTTCTCTGTCCTACCCTAGTGAATCAGTTACTCTGGGTTGAAGTCTCAGCTCTGGAGAAATACCAGCAATTAAGTCACTCTGCCCCCCAAGGGCAACAACTTGAAAAGGAAAATCAAACCTTCCCACAACCACACCCCCAGGGGTACCACTTTGGATAGTCCTTGGGTGATTGGCCCAGTTCAAGAGTTCCAAATCAATTGTTCCAATCAGCAGCAGTCTCAGGTGGGAAAGTTCAAAAGGTCTCCAGCAACTAGATATTAGGGGTCTGCTGGCAGCTTAAGTATGACTCGCTCTGGTGCTCTGTCAGGTCAGAAGGACCCACCCAGCAAATGAATTAGTCTCTGAAGGTTGATGCCTCTTTCCTCACCTTGCACCTCTGTCACACCCAGTCACTGGTAACCCCTCAGGGCTGTGAGCCAGTTCCCTCCAACGAGCAGATGCTCCAGGGATTTGTGCCTGCCTGAGTCACAGGGAGATCTATGTCTCCTCAGCCATGCTGCCTCTCTCTGTCACTATCTGTCAGGGGGAGCTGAGACCTGACAACCTCAGGTGCTTAATGGAGACTAGAGTGGTTCACTTAGTTCCAGCCCCTGATCAGCCTTAATATAAATAAAAGTGGGGAAATCAGACATATGCAAAAAAAAATTGGAAGTTCTTGCCATGATCTGTTTCAAAAAACAAAAAGCAGTATGAACTGATCTTTAGTTTTCTAAAGAGTATCATTATATGAGAAAAATATAATAGCATATTACTACATATAGCTGTACTTTTAAAAATCTAGACTAATACATACACATACTATAAATCATAGTTACCTACTGAGAATAGAATTAGATAGGGAAATCTCACAGAGGCCTAGAATTTAAATGAAGTATTTTATTTGGCCAGGAAAATTTACTAAATTGGGGTACCACTTTAATAGAGATGAGAAATTTAATGCCTTGAATTGAGAAAAAGTCTCACTGCCATTGATTTTTAGGGATGTTTTATTTTCTTAATCACAGCAAGATAAAATTCCAATGCACTAGGGCCCTCATATAAACATTTTTAAGAATTCAACACATAAGAAAAGAACAGGCAACAAAAGAACAACTTAGACAGGGATTAAAAAGAAGAAGAAGAAAAACTTCAGGGTATTTTATAAGCCAACACAAGTCACGTTCACTTGTATTTCTGCTTGTGTAGTACAATGTTCAATTGGAGGTGGTCATGAGAGTGATCTTGAAACATAGAAGATCATGGATCATCAGAGGTTCGCCTTTGATTGTGATCTGTAGTGGACAACTAAGGCTGCATCTTCCTGGGCAGACCTTTCCATCTTCTTGAATTTCTGATCACCTGTCTCTCATTTTAACACTTCGATTTCTACCCCTCATCAGTTGTGCTCCAAATTGCTGATTGGTAAACCTAGGTGTCCATATGGGAGGCAGAATTATTGTTCATCCCACCCCCAAAGATGTCCACATCTTAATCCCCAAATATGTTATGATACAAGGCAAAGGGGAATTAAGGTTGCTAATCATCTGACTTTAAAATCAGGTATGTGGGTGGAGGAAGAGTGGGCAGTGTGATCACAAGAGTCCTTCAGAATGGGAGAGGGAAGCAGAAGATGAGAATCAGAATCAAGGAAATGTGAGCAATGGAAGAGAAAGCTAGAGAGATGCAACATTCTGGCTTTAAAGGTGGAAGATGGTCCAGGAGCCAAGGAAAGCAGGTGGTCTATAGAAACTGGGGAAAGCAAGGAAATGGATTCTCCTCTACAGCCTCTAAGTGAGAATGCAGCCCTGCCAACACTGTGATTGCAGCCCAGTGAGAACTGTGTCAGACTTCCAGTCTCTAGAACCACAAAGTAATAGATTTGTGTGACTTTAAGCTAGTAAGTTTCTTTTTACTTGTTACAGCAGCAAAAGAAAGCTCATACTAACACCTACCCTGCTGCAGGAGAAGCGAGGTCGGTCTGTCTGGCAAGTTGTGCCTTTTGTAACACTCAAACAGAAACTCAGCAGCATTTCTGCTCTGCTCCCCTCCCAGTTTTTCTCAACCTTTCCTTCCTGGCATGACTCCTAGGAATCCATGTAATAAGCATAACCTCTTTGTAAAAGCTGGTTGGGATTGAACTCCTATCACTTGCAATTAAGAGTCTTGATCATATTGGCTAAATCAGGTAGAGGACCATTGTTCAATAGATATTTCATTTTCAAGGATTGAAACAAAAGGAATTGTTTTGTTCATTAACTCTTAGTAACCAGTTTATGAAGGAGGCAGGAGTTCCTATTAGTAATCAAGACTTGAATGAATGAAACTTGTTTTTATAATACAGTTATAACAAAATATTACAAAATTTTACAAAATATTCTGTATGTGTTAGCTACCTCTTTGTAAAATTTTACAATGAATATTTTGTAAGTAAGGCTACATTTAGCTATAATTTCCCCCATTTTCCTGATGTGGGGTGACTTTATGGGCAGCTTTGGGACACCCTGTATTTCCTTGTTCCAAATTTTTCACTGAAAAAAAAAAGAATAAGTACAGAAGAGTGTGACAGATAAACACTGCAAAATGGTCTTTGCAGTCATTTGGATAGGAGTTCAAATCCCACATCCTTTCCTTACAAGTTGTAGCGTGTTGGGAAGGAACCTCCATTTGCTTGGCCGCCAGTTTCCTACATGGGTTTAAACCTCCATGTTTCTGATTGCTGCCTCTTGTTTCTCAATCTATTTCCAGAATGTTTATTTATTGCCCGCCCCCCCCAAAAAATTACATGTCAGACGCAATAGCTCATGCCTTGTAATCCCAGCACTCTGGGAGGCCAAGGCAGGAGGAGTCCTTGATCTCAGGAATTTCAGACCAGCTTGAGCAAGAGTGAGACCCCATCTCTACTAAAAATAGAAAAACTTAGACAGGCATTTGGTGGGAGCCTGCAATGCCAGCTACTTGGGAGGCTGAGGCAGGAGGATTGCCTGAGCCCAGGAACATGAGGTTGCTGTGAGCTATGATGAGTCCAAGGCACTCTAGCCCTGACAATAGAGTGGGCTCCAAAATATCAATCAATCAATCAATCGTACAGGTCCTGGCACCTTGAGAGAGTACTCAATATGTGCCAATTAGCAAAATAAATTCAAGAACAAATGAGCCTCTTTAAGCTTTTGGTTCCTTGTACATAAAATGGGGTTGGTATCTTTTTGGAACATGATGTTAGGATTTTAAAAGCTGAAGTAGTGAAGGTGCCTTCCTGGCGTGCAAATTTTGGGTTCCCCAGCCCTCCTCTTCTTGGAGAAAGACAAATGTGACAACATCAACATAAACTGTTTTTTGTTTGTTTATTTCGACCCTTTCGCCCTACAGCATCCTTGTTCTCTTTCTGAGAGCAGACGAAGATGTGAGATAGTTCTGCCCAGGACTTATTCCTGAAGCTATTTGCCAACATGCGATCACAGAGGGTTGGGTAAATCTGACTTCCCTTGAATTCTCTGACTTCGGGCAGTAAGTACTTCCTGATTTTCCAGAAGAGTAACTGCTCAGACCTGTTCTGCTCCCACAGTCCCCAAAACTGATCGATTGCAGGCACATCTGGATTAACCGCTCTTCGGAGTCTGGAACTTCAGACATCCTGTTTTACAATCCCTGTGAGTTTCTTTTTTTTTTAATTCATATAAGCATTGCCTAAGAAATTGAGGACAAAATAATTTAAAAGACAAAACAGAGTTTCACCCTTGAGACGCGTTAAAAAACAAACAGTTTTTCTGCATTATCATCATCTCTGCTGGCACATGTGTTACGCGGCTATGTAAGATGGATCTCAATTCTGTAATTACTTCTTTGGGGGACGTCTAAATAGATTGCATGGTATATGTATTGAAAGTGATTTTAAAATAGTTTTCATGGGGAGAACATATTACTTTTGGTTTGTTTATGTTTATTTTACTTTATGTTAAAATCTAGTAGAAAATTATAATCTCTAAAGGTAGAATGATACTGTATTAACTCAGAAAAATGCATAAAATCAGATCAGTTATAAGAAATAGCTTGCTGTGAATGTTTAATGTTCTATAGCAAAGTTAGAGTCATTGTAAACTTAAATTGAATACGATAAGGAATTAACCTTACTTTACCTCCAAAAAGGGTGTGACATATGCCTTATTATTATTTGCATTTGTTTTTTTAAATTTTTGTTAATTGGCACATAATAATTGCACAGATTTACGGGCCATAGCATGGCGTTTCAATGGATATATGCAGTGTGTAAAAATCAAATCAGGGTACTTAGCATAACTATCACCTCACACATTTACCATTTTTTCATGGTGAGAACATTCAAAATCCTCTCTTTTAGGTATTTTTGAAATATATAATACAATGTTGTTAATCATAGTCACTGTACTATACAATAGAACACAAGAATTTAGTACTCCCATTGAACTGTAACTTTGTATTTGTTGATGAATCTCTATCTATTCCTCCCCATCACCCTCCCAGCCTCTGGTAACCACTGTGCTATCTTCTCTGAGATCAGCTTCTTCAGATTCCACATAGATGAGGTCATATGGGTCATTACCGAAGTTTTGAGATACACAAAAATCAGGAGACTGATTTTGAACAATTATATGCCAACAGATTGTGTCACTTAGAAGGAAGGGATAAACCAGGACACTTACAACCTATGGAAACTGAATACTGGAGAAACAGAAAATCTGAACAGTAACAAGTAACAAGATTGACTCAGGAATATAAAGTCTCCCATCAAAGCTCAGGACCTGCTGACTTCACCACTGAAAAATATTTAAAGAAGAACTAATACAAATTCTATTCAGACTATTCCCCACAACTGAAGAGGAAGCCTACTTCCAAATTCATTCTACACAGTTTGCAAATTACCCTGATACCAAAACCAGACAAGGACACAACACAAAAAATAAAACTATAGGGCAATATCCTTGATGAACATAGATACGAACATCCCCAACAAAATATTCACAAACTGAATTGAACCACACATTAAATAAGAAATCATTCACTATGACCAAATAGGATTCATCCTAGGAATGAAAGATGGTTCAACATATGTAAATCAATAAATATAATATATCACATTTACAGAATGAAGGATAAAAATCATATTCTCATTTCAATAAATGCAAAAAAAAAATTTTTAATTTCAGCATCTCTTCATGTACAGTGACATGATAAAGGCCACAGATGGCAAACCCACAGCTAATACCATACCAAATGTGGAAAAGTTGAAAGCTTTTCCTCTAAGAGCTGGAACAAAACAAGGATGCCCACTAGTCTATTCAACATAGTACTATAAGTCCTTGTCAGCATAATTGGGTAAGAGAAAGAAAGAAAATGCATCCAAATTTGAAAGGAAGAAGTTACAGTGTTTCTGTTTACAGGTGACATGACAGTATACACATATATAGAAGACCCTGAAGTCTCTGCTAAAAAACCAGGACAGATAAATTCAGTAAAGTTGCAGGATACAAAACAACTTACAGAATTTGCGACTTATTATTTTTGTTAAGAAATCTACTTTAGGCCGGGCACAGTGGCTCAAGCCTATAATCCTAGGACTCTGGAAGGCCAAGGCAGGTGGATCGATTGAGCTCAAGAGTTCAAAACCAGCCTGAGTAAGAGTGAGACCCCATTTCTACTAATAATAGAAAAGTTAGCCAGGCATCATGGTGGATGCCTATAGTCCCAGCTCATTGTGGCAGGTGCCTGTAGTCCCAGCTACTTGGGAGGCTGAGGTCGAAGGACCACTTGAGGATCACCAAGAGTTTCAGGTTGCTGTGAGCTATAATGATGCCACGTCTCCTCTCCCCAGGGTGAGAGAGTCTCACTAAAACAAAAAAGAAAGAAAGAAATCCACCTTAAAAAATATGCGTTGTGATGTATTGCAAGCTCTACCACCACGGGCAGAATCATTCATAATTTTATATCAATTAGTAGGTAATTTGGGTGTACTTTTTTTTTTTTTGAGACAGAGTCTTACTACATTGTCCTTGGTAGAGTGCTATGGCATCATAGCTCACAGAAACCTCAAACTATTAGACTCGAGCAATTCTCTTGCCTCAGCCTCCCTAGTAGCTGGTACTACAGGTGCCCATCATAATGCTCAGCTGTATTTTTTTGTTTGCTTGTTTTGTTATTATAGTTGTCATTGTTTAGCAGGCCCGGACTGGGCTCAAACCCACCAGCCACAGTTTATGTGGCTGGCAATGTAACCACTGAGCTACAGGAGCCAAGCCTGGGTGTACATTTTTTGTAGATAGGAAAAATAAAGTAGCTTGCTTTGCAACTTCGGGAAATTGCTTGTTTGGGCTTTTCTCTCAAAAAAGGGTTTGCACAGCTGAGGCCTTGATAGTTAAAACATCTTGGCTCTAAGGCCAGGCATGATGGCTCATGCCTATAATCCCAGCACTCTGGGAGGCTGAGGCAGGTGGATTGCCTGAGCTCATGAGTTTGAAACCAGCCTGAGAAAGAGCTAGACCTCATCTCTAAAAGATATCTGAGTGGTGTGGCAGCAGCCTGTAGTCCCAGCCACTTGGGAGGCTGAGGCAAAAGGATCGCTTGAGCCCAAGAGTTTGAAGTTGGTGTGAGTTGTGGCGCCATGGCACTACCAAGGGCAAGAAAGTGAGACTCTGTCTCAAAAAATAGAAGAACCAATGCCCTGGCTCCATGATTATTATTGTCATTGTTACTAAGATGGATCAGTAGAGAGCTGAGTTGTAATTCCAGCTATGACATGCCTTTCATCCCGTGACGTAGAGCAAGACAGCCACTCTCCCTGTGCCCTAGTCCATTTGAGTTTATAAACAACAGAAATGTTTTGCTCACAGTTCTGGAGTCTGAGTATTGCCAGGTCGATGGCAGATGCAGCGTCTCATGAAAGCTTGCTTTCTGGTTCGTAGATGGTGCCTTCTCACTGTGTCCTCTCATGGTAGAAGGAGCAGGCTAGCTCGCTGTGACGGCTTGTGTAAAGACAGTGATGCCAATGCTGAGGGCTCTGCCTTCATAACCTAATCACCCCCCTCTAAGAACCTACCTCCCAATAACATAACCTTGAGGGTTTGGATCTGGGAAAGGGGATATAAACAGTGAGACCCCACCACTTGAGTTCTTACGTCTCTCAAACACACTTGCTATGTGAAAATACTAGCTGAAAATAAGTTTGGAAACACAGGACAAAAAGAAATTAAATGGGATTCTACAGAACATCATAGAGCCTTTTTCTTGTATCTGTTCTTTTGAAACAAGATCTCTGTCTGTCACACAGGCTAGAGTGCAAGGTGTCATCGCAGTTCACTGCAGCCTCAAACTCTTGGGCTCCAGTGATCCTCCTGACTCAGCCTGAGTAGCTGGGATTACAGGTGCACACCACCTCATCCAGCTAATTTTGTTTCTTTTGGAGAAATGGGGTCTCACTCATACCCAACTGGTCTTAAACTCCTGGCCTCAAGAATACTCCCACCTTGGCCTCTCAAAATGCTAATATTATAGGCTTGAACCACGGTGCTTGGAACAGAGAGTCTTTTAAATGACAATGTGATAGATACTGAGATACTGGAAGCACAAAGATTGATTAAACGATGACGATAATGATGATGACGATGACAATTGTATTGGTTTCCCAGGGATGCCATAAAAAATGACCGGAGACGGGTGGTTTTAAAACACAGAAATTTCTTGTCTCACAATTCCAGAAGCTAGCAGTTTGAAATAAAGGTATCAGCAGGGACATGCTCCTCTGACGTTTCTAGACTAGAATCCCTCCTTGCCCCTCTAGCCTCTAGCTGTTACTGACGATCCTTGGCGTTCCGTGGCTCATGGCAGTACAACTCCCACCTGTGCCTCCATCTGCATTTCCTCCTCCTCTGTAGGTCTCCTCTGGGTCTCTGTCTCCAAATCAACCTCTCCCTTCTCTTACAAAGACACCGATCAGGGAATTAGGGCCCACCTCAATCCAGTATGAACTCATCTTAATTTGATGACATCCGCAAAGACCCTATTCCCAAGTATGGTCACATTTACAGAGACCAGGGGGCAGGACTTGAACATATTATTTTGGAGTACAAAATTTAAACCGCTATGATAACAATGATGATGGTGAAGATGATGGTGGGGGTCAGGGAGAATAAGAGAAGATGACAAAGACAAATAAATAGCACTTAGGTGCCGTGTGGTACACCACATGAATTATTTCATACAATCCCTTCAGAAACCCTATGAGGAAGGGCCATAATCTTAGTACCCTCACTTTCAACCAAAACTTGAGCTCTGACAAATTAAGACCATTACCCTGGGTCTCTCTATTGGTGGAATAAATCTAGATCCTCTCCAGTCCTGTTGGGAGACTGAGCTTATGCCCTGAGCCACGACAGCACAAGGCCTCTTACGATGCCACATACTACTGTAGAGGGGTCCAAAGCCTGATCAATGGATCATCTTAGGCTTTTGCCTCTGAAAAAGGATAAACAAATTCTTGTCCAAAGTGGGCAGCAGATATGCTGATTTTAGTGGCATACAAGGTCTGACAATTACATTTGCAAACTTATCCTAGAAAAAGTGCTCCATCTGTCATTGCTGGATGCCATCACTATGGTCACCTTTGAAGTCCTGCCTTCTGGAAGCTATGCCCCAACACTAGCACCTCATCTACCCTTCAAAGCAATTTTGGAAATGTATTTCTGGAATGGCCATCAAGGCTGTTGTTGTATTACCTTTGAAATCCTGAGTATCATTGAAATGTCTTCCTTTTAATATTTCCTTTATCTTCAAGTAAAGGAAAAAGTCATTGGGGGCCAGATCAGATGATTGGGGACTGTGTTCCAATTCAGCTATTTGTTTACTAGCTAAAAACCCCCTCACAGACAGTGCCAGGTGACCTGGTGCATTGTTGTGATACAAAAGCCACGAGTTGTTGGCCAAGATTTTAAGTTAAGATTTTCCTGTTTCCCTATCGATGTTTACTTGGTCTGCTATGCTTCTCACAGTCAGCGATGACTTTGACTGCACAATTTGACAAATTTTTGCAATGTTTTCGTAAGTTCTGGTTGTCACTGCCTGCCCTGACCTCTTTGCATCAGTGACACTTTCTCTCCTCTTTAAATATGGAAAGTATTTAATCCATTTCTACACTGCTGTTTTCTTCGTGACATTATCCCTATAAGCCTGGACTACTACATCCCTGATTTCACTTTCACTGTTGCTTAATTTAACAAGAAATGTAATGTTTCTTTGTTGATCTAATTCAAACTTCAACATTCTCAGGATGGCACACAAAAACACACAACAAAATTAGTAAATGCCACTCAACAGGACACTGCCACACATAGACACAAACACAACAGTGGGACATTAACACACCAAAGTCACGAAACGTCACAGTGTTGTCTGCACAGTACTGCCATCGAGAGCACATGGGAGCAAGTTCACAAATTTAATTGTCAGACTTCATACACATGTAGGCCACATAAGGGAAACAATACGCTTTTCCTTTTTTAAATAATTTATTTTGAAATAATGTGAACTTATAGTAAGTTTCAGCAAAAAAAAAAACAACACAGGAAGTTTATATGTATTTCAACAAGCTACATGGTGACATCTTACATAACTTCAGTGCCATCGCAAAATCAGGAAATAGACTTTGGCACAATACTATTAACCAGACTACAAACCCTATTCATTGTTCACAAGTTTTTGCATGTAGTCACGTTTTTAAGGATGTGTGTGTAGTTCTGTGTAATCACCAGTGTAACCCTGATGGGTGATGCGTCACCACCAAGGCCCTTTCTCATCAGTATTCCCTTTTCAATCCCCTTCATTACTTTAAGGAGGAAACCTCCATTTACATTCACTGCATCCATTATTTGTTTACCACCTAACTCTTTTCACTCTATCTCTTTATCAAAGAGAGCTCCAGTCTGAGCCTCAGCATTCTTAGCAGACAGCAGTAGCTGTCTGACATGTGCTAATGTTACATTGTTTTCCCCTCTAACTGTGCGCATCTCTACTAGTGGCGGGAGGTACTAGTTTACCAGAATCACAAGCAGCAAGATCATAGTAACAAAAAGAAAACGGAAAGTGTAAACAACACAGGAGAGATGTCAATAGGGCAAAGGAATTAGAGAAGATGGCATGCAAATGCTTGAAGTCTGCAGAACACTGGGACAAGAAAGAATGAAGCTAATTCAGGTTCAAAGGTGTTTTAGGACACTCGACAGAAAGAAGAGCAGGTGATGCATTATCCCTGGAAACACACAGCGTGCTCGTTATAACTGGAAATTAAAGGAGTGCGTTTCTACTCCTGGATTTCTACTCTCCTCTTCTGTTATAGGAGATTTCAGTGTGGCTGGTCACTGCGACAGTGGCTCCCGCAGCTGCAGCCGACTTTGTACTTTTCAAGCTCTTCTACACTGCGGTGCATGGCGGGGAAGGGGTGGGGGACAGCAGCTCTGTGGGGAAGGTCTGGAGGGCAGCTGCCGATCTGCCAGAGGTGATGTCCCCAAGGGGCAGGTCTGCCATTTTCCCCAGTGACTGGGAAGGAAACAAAGAGAGAACTCTCCCAGCAGGTCCCCTGCACCCAATGTGCAATGACGTTCACCCGGCAGAGGTGACACTGAAGGGTAATGCATGCAGGGGCTGGTAGAGATGGCTCCGCTAAGTATCTAACTCATTATTTCAGCTTTCAGGGCTCTTGTTGTTAGAGTAATTTGGGGATATATTATGGCACTTTCACATACATGGTTTAAAACCACACTGAGTCAGAAGCATCGATTAACTTGTAAAACCTTACTACTGAAAATGAAGTCAGGTTCATCCTCTTCTGGGCAATGAATTTTTAAGGCTTACGGTCCTTGAAGTTTCACTTTATGTGTGAAATGATTGAGTTGGTTTGTTTGCTCGCATCGTCCATTCTCTTTCTCGTTTATTCAGTAACATTTATAGAGCTGCTAGAATGCCAGAAAAAATACTAAGTACTAGAGACATAGGGATTGAACAAATGCAAGTCCTTACCTTCCTGGAGCTCACTCATTGGGAAGGGAAAAAATGAGTAGACAGGCGTATGGAGTCATTCCACATAGCGATACATGCTTTTGACACAAACACACAAATATATAGCAGAAAAGTTGGGAAAGGAAGTGAGAGGCCTAGAGCATTTGTGGCAGGTGCTGCTCAGAAAGCCAAAGTGAGGTTGCAGTGAGCTCTGAGAATGCCATTGCACTCCAGCCTGAATGACAGAGTGAGAATAAAGAAATCAATAAATGAAAGAAGTGAGATCCTTCTTTCCATTCAGATCATCTAAGGGATGGCTCTGTAAGCATTTATTGAACACCTACTACATGCCAGGCATTCTGCTGATGAGGGGCAGAAGGAATAAAAAAATTAATAGGCACCCCCATTATGAGCAAATAAGTAGCAGTAAAAATCATTATAAAGAATCAGTATAACATTTCCCCCAGTATCCCTCCATGACAGGTACTATCCTTCCCAGGGACCAGGAAAATGTAAATGACTCTTCACAGTGGAAAAGTGCCAGCACTATAGTTCTAGCTAGGGTCTGGTTCTGGCTGGGGTCTTGTTCCAGCTCAGGTCTTGTTTTAAAGTCATTTCACTCATATGTTTCTTTCCCAGCTGCCATGTGTGCTATGAAGAGATGGTCAACTGCCAACTAAAAACTAAAAAAACTCATTCTCACCAGGTTTTATGAGTCACCATAAATCAGAAGATCCTCGAGGACCTTACGGATCTCAGCTTCCTCATCCTGAATATCAATTAAGATCAATTATAGATACATGGAAGTACTGACAAACCAAAAAGAGGTAGTTAATGCCCTTCTGAATAACAGAATTTGACTCATAAAAATAGAAGAAAACAGCTGAGCCCTTTATGGATGTCAAACCCAGGCCTCTATCTTGTATTCCAACTGCCTACCAACATCCCCGTTCAGGTGTCTCACAGGCATCTCCACTCAGCATCCCCCAAACTGAGCTCCGATCTTCCCCAGGCAAACTGTTTCTTTCACCCTTGTTCCCGTCTCATGTTCTGATAACTCCATCCTTCCAGTAGCTCAGGACAGTCTCAGAACTTTCCTTTCCTTTTTCTTAGCATCTAAAGTATAAAAAAATCATGCCGACTTAGTTGTAGAACAAATAGATGGCTTCTCCAAGGAAGATAAACTACCTCTACTTGTTAACCTCACTTGGGGTTCTGCATATTTTAAGTGAGAACAACTATGCTGACACCATGTGTAGAGTGAGACAAAAGAATTATATTTTTCCAGTGACATAACCCACAGGCGTTGGAAATAGAGGAACTATGATCAGTTAAAAATTGGCCCCTTGTCTGGGGCATGGACCTGCAATGTGGATCACAGCTGCTCAGTCCACAGACAGGCCCTCCAGCAGGGCAGCACAGATGCAGCCCACAGTATTTCAGAGAAGCCCTGAGTCCTTCAAAACAATCTGACGAGACGTTACCCCTTGCATCTTTTGGTTTAATTCCCTCTCTGGAGAAGAAGACCAGACAATTTAGCAGTTAAAGGTCTGCTGTCACAAAACTCTGTCTATCTACCACTGTGAGCTGAAGGAAAGACCGCATAGAGATGGAAGAAGAACTGACTACTGAGCAGGGTAGGTCCCCTGTGAGTGTCACAGTCAACACGAGGGAGGGACGTGAGGAAGAGTGGTGCAGACAGGTGGTGGATGGGTCGGCAGGAAGATGAGGGGAGAAAGTAAAGAAAATACAACCGTTGTCTCAGAGAGCAGGACGAACCCACCGGGGGGCCTCAAAGATGAGCCCTACTGGTCTCAAGGCCAGTTCAGGTGTGTGCATATATGTGTCAAGTGCCCATTGTAAAGACTTTGTTCAAAAACAAAAAAAGTTTTAAGAGGAAAGAAATGCATCAATGCCTACAAAAGAAAACTGAAAAAAATAAAGCAAAATGCTAATAGCCAAAAAAAAAAAATAATAATAATTAATCAGCCCACCAGTATTAATCGAGCTTTCTCATGCCTGGCATGGTTTTCTTGGTTCCTTCAGGAGGAATACTTGATTCCTGGCAAGTCAGATCCCTTTACTCCTCATGTGTAGAACAACCCTAGAAGCTCAGGATGGTACATATAGGAAGACTATAAAAGGGAATCACACCAACATGCATTGATAGCCTTAGCCCCAAACCTTTGATCCAGTAATAGTGTGTTGGAGTACCTACCTTCAAGCAGTGATCTCCAATACCACAAAAGCTTCACTCTGGTTAACTACAAAACCAGTGCAGGAATAACAGCAAAAAATTGGAAGTGGTCCATACTTCAAATTGTGGCAGAATGATTAAGTAAAACAGAATGGATCCACAAGTATATCTGTGACATACAAGGCTCAACATAATGTGGATGTTGGTATCTACTACACCTTGTTTTCAAAAGGAAACATCTTTCTGGGAAGATGGCCGACTGGTAGTAACCCTCAGCAGAGGCTCCTGAGCAGAGGAAGAAAAACTGGACAGAATCAGACTCTATGAAGCCAAAGACAGAGAGCTGAGCCAAGAAAGAAGTTTGGCAAGCTGTAACTCCAAGGAAGAGCATTCAAGAAAACAAATTACAGGTACAAAGCCTATGGACTAGAGGACAGGAGACCCCTCCCCCAAGCAGGGGGCCTGCCACAGGCTATCTGCGAACAAGCAGGGAACAAAGACCTCTCATTTTACCTCCTTGGAGGGAGCTGCTAAACTCCAGGTCTCTTTCTCCAGGGAGGTCCTACTTATGAACCTAGACACCACCCCACCAGGGAAAAATTGAACAGATAATTTTCCCCACAAGTCCAAACTCCAAGTCCACCCTTTCCCCCTCACATAGCAGCCTGAACTTCTGCCCTCTGCAGAGCATAGAGTGTTTGATCTTGTCCTGAGAGACCTGGGCATAGTACAGACTGCCAACAATCAGGATGGAATCTGTGTGGGAAGAAAGAGGGTGTGGGAAGAAAGGGGCACTTGGTGGGAGGAGGAGTAGTCCCCTGGTTATGACTATGACCCTCAGTTTGGGGACTGTGTCTGGTGGGATAGGGTGCAGAACCCCCAGCTCTGACAGCACCCACAGCAGGAGAGTGGTTGCCCTGTGTGGACTGAGTTTGGCAGGCAGGGCTGGTCCCTGCTGGACCTGTGAGCAGAGGCTTTATAGGTGTGGACTGACATCTGAGAGCTAGTGCATAGTCTCCTGATTTGAATAAAACCCTCAAGCAGTGGCTTACTAGGCATGAACCAAGACCTGAGGGCTAGGGCCTGCTCCACTGCCTCCAGAAGGGCTGGTGAACAGAGGCTTACCAGGTGAGGACTGAGACCTGTGGGTGGAGAGTGGTGCCCTGACTCTAACAGAGGCTGCAAACAGAGGCCTGCCAGGCAGTGGACAGAGACTGGCAGGCGGGGGTGTGGTCCCCTGACTCCAGCTGGTCGGGCAAGCAGAGGCTAGCTGTGTGTGGACTGAGACCAGAGGGCAGGCCCGGTGCCCTGACTCCAAACAGAGGCTTGCCAGGCAATGGATTGAGACTGGCAGGGTGGGGGAGGGGGACGTGGTCCCCTGGCTTCAACTGGTCTGGCAAGCAGAAGCTAGCTTGTGTGGACTGAGACGGGTGGGCAGGGCATTAGCCAGCTGGGCCTGTGAGTAGAGAAGCAGACAATAGTGTGGACTGGCAGGGAGTATGGATCCCTGGCTCTAATTGTGCTTTGAATCACTCTGCTTTGAACTGTCCTTCAATGCCTCTCTGTTGGGCAGGGTTTGCACTGCCAGAGACAATTTGGTTGGAACCCATGTCTGGGGCTGACCACTCAGGGACATTCTGAGATTGACCTTTAAAGTTTTCTAGTGGAAAAGAACTGAAGGATGGGTGCTGGGCACCACAGCTGATTGTATCTCTTCACAGTCGAGATTTAAATCTAATAGTGTGGTTTCTTAGGATAGGGTAGAGGTTGGCTGATATCAAAACAGAGTTAGCCTGCACTATCTCACCAAGTAGGAAGTCAGAGTCTCTGGCCAAATCTCTCAAAGGGGCCTTTGTAAGGTTGTAGGAGATAAACCACAATTACAAAGCTTAGAGCTTAGGCAAGGGGCTATCTCTACTACCTGGGAACCCCAATTCAATCTCACCGTACCAGTTCTAATAACCAAACAGTGGAAAATAAACATGGTGCAGACCCAACAGAAGAACTCTGGCAACATGAATAACCAGAGTAGATCAACCCCCCTAAGAAATGACAAAGGAGACAAGATGGCGCCGAAAGCGAAGAAGGAAGCTCCTGCCCCTCCCAAAGCCGAAGCCAAAGCAAAGGCATTGAAGGCCAAGAAGGCAGTGCTAAAAGGCATCCACAGCCACAAAAAAAAGAAGATCCGTACATCACCCACC
>CAUYRH010178213.1:0-35367 GCA_963574655.1 Perodicticus potto
TTACATGGATGGAGCTGGAACATATTCTTCTTAGCAAAGTATCTCAAGAATGGAAGAAAAAGTATCCAATGTACTCAGCCCTACTATGAAGCTAATTTATAGCTTTCATATGAAGGCTATAACCCAACTATGGCACAAGAATATGGGGAAAGGGGCAAGGGAGGGGAGGGGAGGGGGGAGGTTGGGGTGGAGGGAGGGTAATTGGTGGGGCCACACCTACGGTGCATCTTAGAAGGGTACAGACGAACCTTACTAAATGCAGAATACAAATGTCTTCATATAATAACTGAGAAAATGCCAGGAAGGCTATGTTAATCAGTTTGATGAAAATAGTTTGGATTGTATATGAAACCAGCACATTGTACCCCTTGTTTGGACTATTGTACACAGCTATGATTTAATAATAAAGACAATTAAAAAAAAAAAAAGAACTTCTTACACTTAGAACCTGACCATCAAGCTGGGAAATGTGGTTCACACCTGTAATCTCAGCACTTTGTGAAATTGATTTTTTGAGGCCAAGAGCTAGCTCTAGGATAGTCTGGGCAACATAGTGAGAAAATCCTCTCTTCAAAAAAATTGAAAAGAAAAAGAAAATAACTTCTCTGGCTGAAATTAAAACCTCTACCCCAAATTCAACTTGATTCTGTTAACTACCAGGATAAATTTTTTTCTGATTGTCATATGCAATCAGGCTAAAACCACATTTTAAGAAGGCTTACCTTGTAGTCTCCTTGACCAAACTGAATCCCAAGTAACATTAGAGAAACAGAGAATTGCTGGGCAAAATATTACCTTTGCAGACTTTCACAGCAGGGAAGGAATAAGAGAAAAATGTGCTCACAATGGTAAAGCCATGTCAAGTTTTGAGAAATTTGTAATGAATATTAAGAAATAAGATCGTATTCAACAAATATTTATATGCTTGACACTGCAGTCTGAGCGAAGATTTGCTTTAAAAACTCTGCACAGGGTGCTACAGAGCATGATGGAAAGACAACGGGGGAGCTAGGAAGGAAAAGCCTTTTGAGTAGTCCTCATGTAACCTGGTGTGAAGAGAGAGCTTAGTTCTGTTGCAAACACAGCATGGCAATAAATAGAAAGTAACATGAATTTTATAAAACTGCTAGAACTAGTCTAAGCCAAGATATGAAAAAGAAAATACTGGCACAAATTCCCAGTTCTTATAAACCACCTCACTGGCCTATCCTAGAATATTTAAGTAATGTTAGAAACATTTTAGAAAAAATATGCATCATGGATCCTTGCCTATGTAAGCCAAAAATGTGACTCTCACCATATAAATGTTCAGTAAGTACTAACATACAATTGAAGAATTCCTTTTGCAAAGTACAGAGGGGCACATGAGATTCCTGCACTTCTAACAAAATTCTTTTACTCACCGAAAATATGGTAGGCATCAAAGCTGTTCTGTATGTTTTCTTTTGGCTTTTCGAATGTACAGCCAAAGAGCACAGACCGGACCCAGCAAAGAGAGACAGAGAGAGAGAGACCGTACTACCCAGGCCTCTCTAATTTAAGTATGATGCATTTTATTTAAATCTGAGTTTCTGACTTAAAGAACTTGACTGCAAATGTGGAAGAGATATTGAGGATCCAAATAAACATAGTGTCCTGGTCTGCACTAGGGCCTTCTGCATATAAAGAAAAAAAAAATGAATAATACAAGTTACAAATTAGTACTGTCATGATATTTCACAAAGACCTATATAGCACTTACCACGTGGAAAAAGTGTTCTAAGTTTTACAAAATATTAACTCGTTTAATCCTCACAGCAGCCTTAGGGGTAGCTACTGTGTTGCCATCACCCCATTCTACAGATAGGGACTGGAGAGGCCAAGTTCCTTGCTCCATGTCACCGTGATAGGAAGTGGGAGACAGACCTCCCACTGCTGTGGTTGGTTCCTCAGTCCACACTCAGATCCTCACTTTGCTGCCAGGTCCCTCTGATGGTAAAGCCCTGTAGCAGCTGAGGGAAGCAGAAAACACAGTGACTTGGAGAATCAGAGAAAACTCTGGGAAAGAGGATTTAAATCATCAAGTAGGATTCAGATAAGCAAATAAAAATGTTGGCTTAAAATCTTTCCAAAACTCCCGTTGCTTTAAGAATTCAAACTTCTTAGACTGGCATGGAAATTTCTTCACCACTTGCCTGTGCTTGGCTCCCAGCAACATCACATGTGCTCAGCAATAGTTGTCTACACCTGCTGTGTCCTGAATACAGAAAGGTGAACAGAACAGACTCTGGCTCCTAATCATGATGAAACTTAAACTTGGGGAGTGGGGAAGACATCGGTGGGTCTGTAAACATTTTCTGCACAGCCTAAGTAGTCATCTTAGGCTTTGTGGATCACAGATGGTCTTTGTTGCATATTCTTCCTTGGGTTTTGTTTTGTTTTGTTTTGTTTTTGTAACCCTTTAAACATGTAAAAACCATCCTTAACATTCCAGTCATACAAAAGCAAGCCAGATTGGGCCCAAAGGCTATGTTTTTCCAATCCCTAAAAAACTAAAGCAAATGAACATGCCAAATGATATGTATTTTTAGATCCTGATAAATTACTTAAATGGAAAAAAAAGTTTTAAAACAAAACAGACTAACCTCCAACACTCATTAGCCCCTTGCATATGCTCCTTTCTTGCCTAGGAATCCTGCCCCGGTTCCTTGCTTTCTCCACCCGGCCAGCTCTCACTTGGTCGGCAAGACTGAGCTAAAAAATAACCCTCTTCCAGAAATTCTTCCCTGGAGCATGTTCTGCCCAACTCTTTCACAGAACTCATCTCACTGGATAGTAATTGCTTGTTTACTTGGATGTCTCCAACTAAACACAAAAGCTTGTGTCAAGAGGATGTGATTTATTTATATTTTTAGTACTCAGCACAAGACCTGTCTATTAATTAGATACTTAATCCATATGGGAATGGATGAATCCGAATCTAAGCAGGAAAACAGCCAAAGCAAGTGCATCTTCTTGAGAAAAGGCACAAAACCAGGCCCCAGACAGATTGTAGAATGCTTCACACGGTGGGAGGAGTTTGTCAGAGTTGGCTATTACTCTGTAGGTAATAGAGATTCCATGGAGATTTATGAGCAGGAGAAAAATAAGATCAAAATCATGTGTTAGGGAGAGTATAATGATGTCCTTGATGTTTATAAGCTTTCTACCCATGCAGAACTGGATTCAAATTCCAGCGCTATATGCCCAGGAGGGGCGGGCGGGGGGCGTTGGTTCACACCTCTAATCCTAGCACTTTGGGAGGCCAAGGTGGGTGGATTGTCTGAGCTCACAGGTTCAAGACCAGGCTGAGCAAGAGCAAGATCCACGTCTCTAAAAATAGCCAGGCATTATGGCGGGCACCTGTAGTCCCAGCTACTCAGGAGGCTGAGGCAAGTGAATCACTTGAACCCAAGTGTTTGAGGTTGCTGTGAGCTATGATACCATAGCCTCCACTGAGGGTGACCAAGTGAGACTCTCTCAAAAAAAGAAAAAGAAAAGAAAAGAAACACACAAAAAAATCCCAGCATTACAACTGATTGACAGTGTGACTTTGGGCTTACCTAATACTTAATAAATGACAATTGTAATACATGGATTGAGAATGGAATAGCCCAGACGAGAATGAGGGAATAGATAGTGCTCTGTCTTTACTATTTAAAAAAAGAGGAAGTATGTAGGCTGTTACTTCTTAAAATGTTTTAAAGAGTAAATATGATTATTGCCAGTGTTCACTCAGGCCTCACTTATGCCAGGCACTGTGCTAATGTTTTGCACAGATCATCTTATTTAATCCTCTTCTTAAAAAGATAGAAGCCCACTTCTTCCCAAGCTCTTAGAAAATATGCTGAAGGGATATTACTAATATCCCCTCAATTTAAACCAGGATGCGGAGGAGTCTGATAAAATTCTAACCCAGTTTTTAACTTTAGGATCTGCAGGAATTCCAGGTGAAAAAGGAAACAGAGGCATTCCAGGGTTGCCAGGTTTAAAAGGCCTCACAGGACTACGTGGGCTGCTGGGACCACCAGGTATAGCAGATTCTTGAATAGAAATACCATGTCTTGGCTTGGCGCCTGTGGCTCAATGGGCTAAGGCGCCAGGCATATACACCTGAGCTGGCAGGTTTGAATCCAGCCCAGGCCCGCCAAACAACAATGACGGCTGCAACCAAAAAATGGCCGGGCGTTGCGGCAGGCACCTGTAGTCCCAGCTACTTGGGAGGCGGAGGCAGGAGACTCGCTTGAGCCCAAGAATTGGAGGTTGCTGTGAGCTATGATGCCACGGCACTCTCTCCAGGGTGACAGCTTGAGGTTCTGTCTCAAAAAAAAAAAAAAAGAAGGAAATACCATGTCTCAAATTTTCCTCTATCTAAATGTAATAAACCTTGTTTCTGGACTTATGGGCCGAATATGAATTCTGCTCTGGTAATGTTCTAGCAGAAATTTGCTACTAAATTAAACTAAAATAAAGGTATTTATAGTAGACATGTATTAATGAAAAAAATTGACTTAACACATAGTTCCATTTTTTTCCTTCTCAATGTTTTATTCTAAATTTGCTGCTATGTATTACAAATTATAATTTTTCACTATACTACATATCAGAGACAAAAATGAGATAATGCAAAGTTTAAGTCCTTTCAGATTTGCCTCTTTCCTTTTTTATGTACAAGTTATTGAGTTTGCAAAATATATTTTTTTTTTTTTTTTTTTTGCAGTTTTTGGCCGGGGCTGGGTTTGAACCCACCACCTCCGGCATATGGGGCCAGCACCCTACTCACTGAGCCACAGGTGCCGCCCCATGCAAAATATTTTTTTAACAGTTAAAATAGCCCCAATAGCCCCACTATTCCCATTACTAGTTCAGTAATATAATGCATTACATGACAATGAAACTTCAGTTTGAAGCTGAAAATATATTACTTTGTGGTCACAGGAGCCTACCCTTTCCTGCTGGTATTAATCCTAAAATGATTTTGATGCTTAAAATCCAGTCCTGCTGATGGGAATCTAACTTTCTCTACTTCTACGTGTTCTGAATCCCCAGTTCCCTTCTTATCTGAAGGCAAAAAGAAGGCTAACTAAGTACCTAAACCAGCTGGTCTGCCTGTTCTGAATTCATTCATTCATGCGAACAACAAATACTTACTGAGCATATACTATGGCTGGGAACCATGCAGGGTATATGACTCTTTATTTCTTCTCAAGGACCCAAAGGAGATCTGGGCAGTATTGGGAATCCTGGACAAACAGGACCCCGTGGCGTGCCAGGAAGTGTGGGGAACATGGGCCTACCAGGTAACACATAAGGTCCTGTTATGAGCTCACAATGGGGTTATAATTTTACATTTTCTGTGTTGTGTGTTATTTGGCTTTCCACATGGTAGAAAGTTTATGGAAAACAACTAGATTTGCTTTTAGGTAAATGTACTGTGTACATCTAGAATATGAGTGTCAACAAAACAAATATTGATGCTGTATAAAAATCGGCCATTGTAACTACCTAATGCATTTGTGATTCTGAAAAAGCAACTTCTTGGGAGAAGGATGGTTTACACGAAGACAAAGAACACTTCAAGATCCACATGTTAATTTATTTTACCTTTTTTTCTCCTAATTTTAGGTTCTAAAGGAAAAAAGGGAACTATGGGATTCCCAGGTCAAGCTGGAAGTCCAGGCCTCCCAGGTACTCATGGTCTCCAAGGAGATAAGGGAGAGCCAGGTTATTCAGAAGGTGCAAGGCCAGGACCACAAGGACCAACGGTATTTAGGCCACTGAAATATTTATGTTTTGGTGGTGTGAGCCCCTTGAAATATCAACAAGTATCCAGGTTCAATGGAGGCAGAGAAAATTGAAACTATTACTATACTTTCAGGCACTTATTTGAATTTTTTAATCCCATCTCCATGACTGAGGATGCCTATCACATAGATGCCAACTTCTGAAAGTGTCTTTCAGCCACCAAGAAATTTCTCATGCTGCCCCTGCAATTTAAGCGTGCTCCCAGAAGGAGGCAGTGATTATAGCCCCCCACACACTAACAGGGCAGTGATACTAAGTGGACAGTCTCTGTTGTGGAGTCGTTTCACACAAACTTAGAAAAATTAATTTCTAAACCTTATAATCAAAAACATTTGTCTTATTAAGACATAACAAAATAAAATAACTTTAGAGCATCCTTAGAACAAAATCCAAAGATAAATTCATTTATCTTTCTTAAATGTTTTAGAACTATAGTATTTTCATGCCATTATGTAAAATACTTTTATCTTGTCTCAATGTTCTTGATGTTGGTGCTATGTCAAATTAAAGGTTAAATTCCTTTAATTTAGCCCTTGCTGGTATGTTATATGAGGAAGCAACCAAATGTTTCACCAGGATTTGGTTGCCTATTTAGGTTTATTTTCTTCTAGCCTTTCTGTGTACAGCAGTTGAACTAAAAGCCGAAAATAGACCACTAGAGAATAATTAATAGAAATTCCTATAAGCAGAAGTTGTTAACATAGGATTCCATGGACCCCTAGCAAAATCTATGCAATCCTAAGAAACCCCACCAAACTTTTTTTTCCTGTCAAACTCTTGAAATTGAATGCAAAATGTGTGTTATGTTTTTTGTAAGGAAGAGTCTATATTTTTCAACACATTTTTAAGAATATATGCACATGCATATATATTGCATATATTTTATGCAAAACATAAAATAATTCTCCCTGTCTTTGAGCCAATAAAATACCACCTTTCCTAAAGATTTATGCCTACTATATTCTCCAGTAGTAATTGCTGAAATAAGAAATAAAATTGTAGGCTCAGCGCCTGTGGCTCAACAAGCTAAGGCACAAGCCATGTACACCTGAGCTGGCGGGTTCGAATCCAGCCCGGATCCTCCAAACAACAATGACGGCTGCAACCAAAAAATGGCCGGGCGTTGTGGTGGGCGCCTGTGGTACCAGCTACTTGGGAAGCGGAGGCAGGAGACTCGTTTGAGCCCAGGAATTGGAGGTTGCTGTGAGCTGTGATGCCACAGCACTGTATCCAGGGTGACAGCTTGAGGCTCTGTCTCAAAAAAAAAAAAAAAAGAAAGAAAGAAAATTGTAGACACCACACTAACCCAAGAAAGTAACCATTTATTACTTGGAGCATAGACAAATTCCTTTTCTCTTTATATTTAGATTAGATTAAGCTTTTCTCAGAGATTTAAGAGTCTCAAGAAGAGATTCCTTCCACTGAGATATTTTCTTGATGATATTTCTTGAATTCATGTTTAGTTAATTAATAGTTTTTTCATTTAGATTTAGGGTTTTCATAATCAACCACCAGAAGACATTTTTAGAACTATGCATTGAACAAATCAGAGGAAGAGTTATACATTTTAGTTGGCTACAACAGGAAATATTTAAGTCTCCATCAAACCCACATTGTTCTGGTTTATCATAAAACTGGAGTACAATGCAACCAGTGCAACATGGTTTCTTGTACCCTCAATGAATCCCCAACAATTAAAAAAACAAAAAAACTGGAGTACAGATTTAATAAATATTAAATCACTTGAAGATTTTTAGTATGTGATTGATACATATTTATCTGCATGCATAGATAGAATTTGTAAGACATATATCCATTTAGTTTTACCCCCGGTTAGTCATCAAAATCTGTAGTTATGGGCAGCGCCTGTGGCTCAGTGTGTAGGGCACCAGCCCCATATACCAAGGGTGGCGGGTTCAAACCCAGCCCCGGCCAAACTGCAACAAAAAAACAGCCAGGTGTTGTGGCTGGCACCTGTAGTCTCAGCTACTCCAGAGGCTGAAGCAAGAGAATCACCCTCAGCCCAAGAGCTGAAAGTTGCTGTGAGCTGTGATGCCATGGCACTCTACCAAGGGCAACAAAGTGAGACTCTGTCTCTAAAAAAAAAAATTGTAGTTATATATTTATGTGATTATTTAATGTCTGTTTCCCTAATGGTCTCTAAAGCTCCATGGAGGCAGGGACTGTCTACATAAATGGTACATTTATATATGGTGGCCGTTACATCCTGGTAAGGCCTGGCTGCATGGGTATTCCACCTGTACGGTCACAGAGGTCCCATGCTAAGTAGGACCCCAAGCTTGGTTTTTGCTCTGTTGTTCCCATCTTGAAATACTTTTTAAAAATTTTTAAAAGAGAACCAAGTTTTTATTTTGTGCAGGGCCCCACAAGCCATGTAGCTATCATGTTACCAGCACCTATCACGGTGCTGCCAGATAGTAGATACTAAGTATGAATTGATAAATGAATGAATAATAATGAATGAATGATGTTTGTGCTTAATTCTAATTGCATATCCTGCTTATATGAGAATTTTAAAGGTCTCTGACTAAATTTAAGGGGGACCCAGGATTGCCAGGTGACATGGGAAAGAAAGGACAAAGAGGGCCACCTGGCCCACCTGGACCTTCAGGGCCTGCTGGACCCGAGGGACCCCCTGGACATCCTGGAAGTCCTGGCCACCCAGGTGAGCCTTGGCTTTACCATTCTGGAAGCTGAAATCATTCATTGCTCTTAGTGTGGGCTTCACCTCCCGGAATCATCTCAGTAAATAGAAAGCTGTGTTTTTCATGCTGCAGTTGCTTTTACTGAACATTGAACTTCAAATTCTAAGACACTAAGAAACAGGGAATTAACTAGGAGAAACCTGATTCTATGATCGGCCCATCTGATGGACTGAAATGTCAAAACCTGCTCCTATATAACAAAACTTTTGAAGGACTGCCTCAACAAATTCAGCCCAAAGATGTAAAATGGTCGTCCCTGGTACAATCTTATGATGTTTGTATTAGTTCGCTGGGGCTCCCGTAACAAGTACCACAGACTGGACCGCTTAAACTACAGACAATTATCTTCTCACAGCTCTGGAGGGTGGAAGACCCAGATCAGGATTTCCGCAGCATCAGTTTCTGCTTCTGTCCTTGGCTTGTGGATGGCGTCTTCTGCCTGTGTCTCCTCCTGTGTCACAATCTCCTCTTCTTATAAAGATATCCCTCAAGCTGCATTAGATCCCACCCCACTGACCTCATTTTAGTTTAATTACCTCTTTAATAACCCTATCTCCAAACACAGAGATGTTCTCAGGTACTCAGCTTAGGGCTTCAACACATGAATGTGGGGGTGGTGGGACATAACCTGCTACACTGTGTTCTCTACCTTTTTTTTCTGACACGCTTCTGGATTAAACTTTAGCTTCCAATTTGGGCTTCAGTTTTTGTATTGTTTTATTCAAAACAACTGCTGAAGTATTGGGTTGCAGCTTCCTATCTTACTTTAAGACAATATTTAAACCACATGGCTGGTGTGCACACACCATTGCAAATGATTCGACGTATCTCTGCTGTGGTTCTCTGGGAAAATAGCAGCCAGCTCAAAAGCCTGGGGTGAGAGTGGCACCTGTGGCTCATCGAGTAGGGCGCTGGCCCCATATACCAAAGCTAGCAGTTCAAACCCAGCCTCAGCAGAATTGCAAAACAGAAAAATAGCCGGGCGTTGTGGCGGGCACCTGTAGTCCCAGCTACCCGGGGGGCTGAGGCAAGAGAATCGCCTAAGCCCAGGAGTTGGAGGTTGCTGTGAGCTGTGAGACACTACAGCACTCTACCGAGGGTGATAAAGTGAGACTCTGTCTCTACAAGAAAAAAAAAAGCCTGGGGTGACCTGCAAAAGAGAGCTTCCTGCAGGCCAGCTTCAGCACAGGTGACTGTTAGAACTGAAAATTTGGGGCATCGTCATTATTTATCTTTGGATGTTCTTTTTCCTTCCCCTCTCTCTATTTCTAGGAAAACCGGGTCCTGGTGGTGATTTGGGTAATAAAGGAATCAAAGGCTTCCCAGGCTCTCCAGGAATGAAAGGCCCCCCAGGTTTCATTTTTGTACTTTCTCTATGTCCTTGTCATGAAGGAGGCATGTTTTCTCCCGAGGTTAGAATCCATATATGCCCACCACTCTGTAGAATGGAGCTCCCAGTTACTCAGTACTTGGACAAAAATGTAGAGAAGTGGGGTTAGATATTTCCAACTGCCCTATTCAAATATCTGCCAACCTAAATATTGCAAAGTGATAATCCCCATGATAGTATTAATCTGTGCATATTTTTCACCAAGAATTCAGCTTCGCATAACTACAATTCTGAAAAATTAGCATCTTTAATAAAACCCCTCAAATCTCCCTGGTATTCACATAAGCCCTCGGTAGGAAATAAATCCTCTTTTTGTATACCATGTTTTTTGTGTTTTCAGGCCTTCCAGGATTCCCAGGATCTCCTGGACCAATGGGCATAAGAGGTGACCAAGGACGTGATGGAATTCCTGGTCCAGCCGGAGAAAAGGGGGAAACAGGTACAACTTGCTCGTTATCTTTGATCTACGACTTTTATTTTGGTTAGAATCATTGGCAACATTGTAATCCTTCCCTGCTCTACAGATTCTTCTCTGATAAAACTGATTAACATGTTCTGAGTATGTGATAATTAAAATTCCTTCATAAAGATGTAATGTAATGAAATTAACAAAGTTGTAACTGATCAAAATTATCTCTTTGAGGTTTACTGGGGGCACATCCAGGCCCAAGAGGGAACCCTGGTGCTCAAGGTAAGCAGTCCTCTCTTGACGTAGTGACACACAATTCAATATGCCTGATATATAAAATAAACTTAGCCTAGTGAATTAAATAAGTCCCAATGGGAATGTAGAACATTTACCATCTTAATGATCAATTTTAAAATGTTTAATCATTACTATCACAATAAAGGGAACCATAGTAATTAGAAACTGTGATTGGATTTTAGAATTTCCCTTTGATGAAATCTTCTAATATAAACAGGATTCTCAAGCATTTACTTTGTTGTTGTCAGCGTGGTTCAGATACATTACCTGAAAGGAGAGAGGTGGAACTGATGGCTCCTCAGCGAGCATCTCTTCCTGCTGTTCTGTGGAACAGGAATTCTCCTTTCCAACCCTATTATCCTCGGAGGTCTGCCTCCAACTCCCAGACCCAGCTTGTGGTTCATGCTACTGCTTATTAAGGGCTCCCCAGTAACTCAGCATCTCAGACGCAAAATGCCATTCCAAATACACACAAGGTTTCTGTTTGAGAGAAGTCTGGATTACTCATGTCAGTGTTTTATAGGACAGGTGTTGTGCCCAGCTCAAGGGATCCCCCACATAAATCACCAAGAGGCTAAATCCGATGCAATAGCAAGAGGTTTATTTACAAATCAGCCCGGGCTGGGGGGTCTCTCACACCTGGTGCATCAGGAAAACGGAGAAGCCCGCGGCCTGGACAAGGAGGGGGTTTTTAAGGGTACAAAAAGGAAAAAGGGAGGGGGGGTGGGGTGAGCTGATAGAGGTCTAGGGGACTGAGTAATATTTGTCCTTGGCTAGTCTGGGAAGGAGCTGCTATTACTCCGGGCAGACACAAGGATGATGGGCGGGGGAGAGAGTGAGTTACTTAACACTTTCGGTATGCATGCTGCTGCAAAATAAAGGCTGAGGAACAAGATGGAGTTAGTTTTAATAAAATGGAGTCAGCTTGGTCTTTATAGTGCCCATGTACATAACAGCAACAGTAGATGATAACATTTAGTTTTCTCACTAAAAAACTCGGTACTACCAAAATTTTAATCCTTGCTTGTGAGATAGGTGAAAGAATGGTATCTCCTGATGGTTTATTGTATTTTAGTGTCAATGTTTTAACTTTAGGGAGTCAACTTTGCTTTATGGCCTCTGGATTTTGTATGGCTTAAAAAGATTTTTCCCCACACCAAGAGGAGTATACAAAATTTAGCCAAGTTTTCTTTCATACTTTCATATTTTTAATTGTATTTTGAATCTTTAATTAATCTGAAATGTATTGAAGGCATTGGTCTAACTTCACTCAGATTTTTCACTAGGATATTTTTTGTGGCAAAGAGCCAAGGATTCTTAAAAAACAAAAAAAAGACATTATGTGTGGCAGATATTCCTGTTTGTCAGGCTGTATTCACAAGCTGTCCTGGACCCTCCGTAAAAAGGTGTGGACATGTAAATCTACATGGGAACTGTGAAGGCTCAGATAGCTCTGTGTGATGGTACAGCAGTCTTGGCAAAGAAATGATGGCTCAATTTTCCTCCACAGAATGGTCTTAATTTTGACTGGTCAGATGGCACCAAATCCTCTTTCACTTTTTGGAAAGATGAGGCGTCATCCTTCCTTGGCGACTGTGTTTATGCTGACACCAGTGGACGCTGGCATAGTACGGCCTGTGAGTCATTCCTGCAAGGTGCCATTTGTCAGGTGCCCACTGGTAGGTTCAGTTCTACTCAACTCACAAAATACACCCGAGGCATCTACTGGTTGCAAGGCACTGGGCTGTACAGGGGATATAGGGATGAATACTGAGGAGTCTCTGCCCTCAAGAAGCCTCTGGTCTAGTCAGTGATGCAAAGACAACTGTTATACCACCCAGAGCTATGGAGAGGGAGGCGGCGAGCACTGCCGGGGTTATCAAGAAACAAATACATTGTGTCCATCTGGGGGAAAGGAGAAAGGGTTCTTGAAGGACACAACAGGTTAGGGGTAAGGGCAAGGTGGGAAACCAGATTAGAAACAGGGGTTAGGAGCATGTGTGAAAAACTAGAGCCATTTTAACAGTGATGATGATCATGATGATAGTGATGGCAACAGCTGATACTGTTTGGATATTTGCTATATGTCTGGCCTACACGTTTACATAATATCTCATTTACACTTAAAGTGTACCTGGCCCAGCCCCTTTATTAGAGATGAAACTTAAACTCAGAGCATTAAATAGGTTCCTGAGGACCTCACAGCTGTCCTTCAACAGTACCAGGAGTAGAAGCCAAGTTTCCTCACTCTCTCTTGGGATATTTCTTCCATTACACCAGGCTGCTGTCCCTGGATTGCTGCGGTGAGCAGAAAGAAGGTTCCCTCACACTGTCTCCTTTGTAAATATCTCATTTAGTAAACTGTATGTATTTACTTACATTCTGGGTGCTGTATCAAATAACATACCCACTATGTAACTTTAGACCAAAACAATTCAGGATTAAATGTAAATGATAGCCATATATATTGTAATAGCTAATTCTGCTTCCAAAGCACCATAAAAGCTGTCCTTCCTTTTCAGTAACAATGCATTTATTGAGTGCTTAGGAAGTGACCGCACTAACTCATTTAAATTTCTCCACTTGTAAGAGAGGTATCATTGTCAACTCCCTGCCAGGAGCGAGGTAACAGTCCTACAGTCACACAGCTAGAGAGGGGCAAAGCCAGGATCTCAGCACGAATGTGTCTGACTCTCACGTTGCTCTCTGAAATAATGTCCCTCCTGAATTTCCCTGATTTGTGTTGTGTTGTGTTACTTCATTGAATGCATTCTTTTCTCTCATTGATTTATTAGCAGGCAGGATTTTTTCAAATCTGTGATACTCAGGACTTCATTGGACACATTTTGTACTTTTAGAAGTCCCTTTTGCCAGTGTCATTCAGCTGCCACTATTTCTAAGAATCATATACCCGTATTGTGGCAATCTTTAGGGTACTAAGTGTACACATGAGAGACAGACACCCCTCCCAGCTAATACCCAACTAAGCCTACGTAGCTATGCACCAATACACCTTGTGATGTTTAGGAAAAGATTATTTCTGCCAGAAATGCTATGAACTGGCCCCAGTTTCGTAATCATTTACATTAAACCCAGTCTTTTGGAGTATTATCATGAATCTTGTTACGTGTATTTATCTTGGTCTTTCACAGAACGCAATGTAATATTTGTTGCAAGAAATAAACCCAGTTACTACCCTGAACTCACAACTGGTTTTTCTTCATAGAAACAAGACAATTTGAACACCCAGAGTTGTGCTCAGAAACATCTATTCCCTGGATAAAATTTAAAAGTAATTGCTACAGTTTTTCCACAGTCCTAGACAGTACGAGTTTTGAGGCTGCTTATGAATTTTGCAGAAAGGAAGGTAATTCTTCTGCGATGGTAAAATGATTTCATATGCTGCTTCTTGATATTTCAGTAAATGGTGTGGTTTTCTTCATTTGTCTGATTATTTAGTGAATTTAAGAGCAACAAAAACTACTGAAAAAATAAATACTATTAAAGTATTTGGAGGACAGCTAATATGTGAAATGTAACATCCGGTGTAGAATTTGAAAACCTTAGATGCTGTCCCAGCATGCTGCATCGCCCCAAGAAATTCCCTTTGAATGCCTTTTACATTATGAATTTTGAATGTTCCCTAAAATTAACATTCTATGCTTTAAAACTTCTTAGGTGCAAGCTTGAATCTTCTAACAAATCTACTTTACATTTTTTAATCAAAAATCACTTATGTACAATAGACATTTTCACTTTTCAAAACCTTGGCTTTACAAATAATTGTATAGGTGACATTTTAAAAATTGTGTTTATGTGTAAACATAAATGCTTGTTCATTTGCTACTTTTTTATAGGAGCTCATCTTTTAACCATCAAGGATGAGACTGAAAATGCATTTCTCCTACAAGAGCTTTTCGCTTTTGGCTCTTCTGTCCAGATGGTTTGGCTGAATGCTCAATTTGATAGTATCAGTAAGTGATTTGGGTAGGGAAGAGGAGAGACATAAATAAATACGTGGTTGTTAAGGCTGATGATAATGGCATCCGTGAGCCAGAAAGCTCCCCTTGGATACATTTGCTGTGAAAAATAGCATGAATCCTGCAGCCATTTCTTCCAGAAACAACATTGCGAGCCTTTTCTATACCCACTTATCCTTTGGAATAATCCCAGAATACCCAAAATAAAAACAAACAAACCATAACAAGTTTACCTTTATACTTAGCATGAAGGTGCTTGGCTGAAACTTCTTATTCACGGACTTAGTCACTGCATACCAAAGCCATATTTACTTGAAAATACCCCCAGGTTTCTAAATGTTAGAAAAGCACAATAGAGTTATGGAAATGTTTCAGGGACAAGTTGTGCTATTAGAATTCTTATTTGCTACTCATAAAAACCAGAGTTTGTAATAAAATGGAAGCCTAGTATTTTTTTTTTTTATGTAATTGATGGTCATTTAAAGGTATTTGTAAAGAAAATTATTTTAATTGGTATGGAGAGCTTGTTACAGTGGTGTACCAAGGTGGGGGTGAGCCCACCCTTGCAATGAGGAGTATTTTAATCACCAACATTGTTTAGAATTTCGAGCAGATGGTGATAATAAAAAGCAGACAGACTTCAAGTCAGTTTTATTGTGAGGTTTAAATTCCTTTGAGACAATGCACCTTCCCTTTTATTGCCCACACACAGGATAGACTCTCCCACCCTCACTACGCTCTTAGTACATGCCTGACTTGCTCCTTAAAGAAACTCACTATAAAATCCTTTCAGAAAGTGAGGCATTTTGTAACAATGTAGATGTTAGCACTTCAAAGGATTATTCTATATGTTGATTAGTTTCACTTATTTAATATTTCCTTAAATGGATTATGTTATATGGAAAATTTCAGAACTCAATAAGTAACACGATATCCTAAATGAACTGAACGAGACCACTGTGTCTGAAATAAACAGAGGGTTGTTCACAAGGCAACTTTATTGATACCCACCTTTTCATGTTGAGTTCATGGCTATACTTACTGAGTTGAATACATCAGTAAAGGAGAGAGTCTCATTAAATTTAGGGGCTGCTTTTTATGGTTCCATTCCAGTCTTAGCATGTTTGATAACTGTGCACATAATTTGTAGTAATTCGGTGATTTGTCCACAGATGAAACCATAAAGTGGTTTGATGGAACTCCTACAGACCAATCAAACTGGGGCATTCGGGAGCCAGCCAGGGACCACTTCAAGCCTCATCAGTGTGTGGCCCTAAGGATCCCTGAAGGAGTGTGGCAGCTATCTCCCTGTCAAGAAAAAAAGGGCTTTATATGTAAAATGGAGGCAGGTATGTACAATCAGAGTGTAATTCCTCATTTTGATTCTACCTTGACTAATGTGGACCTACCTCTTTACCATTTAAAGGTTTTAAATTCCAAGTATTCAGGGGCCTTCAGATAGATTCTGACATTACTGTCTTGTTCTGCATCAAACAAAACAAAAGGTATTTCAGCTCTTCCTTTCCCTAATGTGTAGAAAAAAATAATTATAAATCAACTGAAAGACTATGAATTTCTTGTGTTATCCTGGCTGTTACCCTAAGAGGCAAAGAAAGCAGTTTACCTCAAGCAAATAGGACTAGAAATGTAAGCCAGTAACTTTCATTCTGGTGACTACTACTCAGAATTTTTGAGGTTTATCTTTGGCCCCAGGAAATATGATTTAGGCCTAAGTATATTTGTTGAGGACAATTAGATGTAATTCTCTGTTGCAATCATAATGTGTCATCAAAATCATATTTTAACTTCATCAAGAGCAACATGCTTAACATAAAGTGACTTTTAAAAAATTCTAGAAATCTGGGCGGCCCCTGTGGCTCATTAAGTAGGGCGCCGGCCCCATATACTGAAGGTGGCCGGTTCAAACCCAACCGTGGCCCAACTACAAAACAAAAAAATAGCTGGGTGTTGTGGCGGGCACCTGTAGTCCCAGCTACTCGGGAGGTTGAGGCAAGAGAATCGCCTAAGCCCAGGAGTTGGAGGTTACTGTGAGCTATGTGATGCCACAGCACTCTACCAAGGGTGATAAAGTGAGACTCTGTCTCTACAAAAAAAAAAAAAAAAACTTCTAGAAATCTAAGCCAGAAAATGCTAGTCATTTGTAAACAACAGAAGAGATTTTTAAGAGAAGATTTAAAGGGGATCATTCATTTTTCTAGACACCAGCATCATAAAGGAGGGATTGGTGGGGCCTGGACTGTTGCAGAAGGTTTCAGAGAGGTGAGGCTGCAGGATCACAAGGGACGAAGAGAGTTTTAAGAGCTGGAACACAGGAGGAAAGGCATTTTGGGCGAAAGACCCAGCATGACTTAAGGTAGCAAGAGAGAATGTGCTTAGGAAAGAGATAAGGGAGTGATGGGAATGAAACTGGACCGTTCACAGACAGCACCAGGCTAAACAGCTGAACTTCCTGGAGGAGGACACAGGGACCCCTGTCCGCTCTGCAGACACCTGCTGTTGAGCTGGAGTTTTCATTTGAGTAACAGAACTAGGAACAAAAAAGAGGGGCAGAAATGTGAAGAGAGAATCATCGGGTCGTGGTGACTGGGAATGGAGGACAGAAAACTACAGGTGTGGGCACCCATCTCTGAAACCTCCATGGTATGAGCATTCATTCTGTGTGGAAAATATGACTAATCCTAATAGTAAGTACCATTAGCATTTAAGTATCAAGATCAGGCCAGTCTTTGGCTTGTGCCTATAATCCTAGCACTCTGGGAGGCCAAGGCAGGAGGACCACTTGAGCTCAGGGGTTCAAGACTAGCCTGAGCAAGACTGAGACCTTCATCTCTACTAAAAACAGAAAACACTAGCCAGACTTTGTGATGCATGCCTGTAGTCCCAAATACCAGGGAAACTGAGGCAGGAGGATTGCTTGAACTCAGGAGTTTGAGGCTGCTGTGAGCTAGGTTGACAGCACAACACTCTAGCCTGGAGCAACAGAGAGAGACCCTGTCTCAAAAAAAAAAAAAATCAGAATCACCTTGTATCTCTGCAGGACTTTAAAGCTTCCTATGATGATATGACACCTCTTTCATCCTCCACAACTACTCTCCAAGATAATGGAGCGATTAGAATATCCCCATTTTACAGATGAGAAAAGTGCTGTCCCAACTGAGGCTACATTAAGGAATCAGGGCCTACACTTCATATCCCCAAATACTCCTTCTGTACCTCCCACTTCCTCTGTCCTGAAAGCAGATATTTTCTTTTTTTTTTTTTAAGACAGAGTCTCACTATGTCACCCTCAGTAGAGTGCTGTGTCTTCACAGCTCACAGCAACCTCCAACTATTGGGCTTAAGCAATTCTCTTGCCTCGGCCTCCCAAGTAGCTGGGACTACAGGCACCCGCCACAGCACCCATCTGTTTTTTGGTTGCAGTTGTCATTGTTGTTTGGCAGACCCAGGCTGGCTTCAAACCAGCCAGCTAGTGCCCCAGCCGCCGAGCCCTGAAAGCAGATACTCTTTTTATAGTCTTTCTTAAAGAAATGTCTTCACACATGCACACAAATTATTCAATAATTTTTTAAATTACAAGAATAGGTTAGGTTTTTGAAAATATCCTTTTGCTGTGGGTCACAAGGCTGATTTGCTTAAGTCAATCAGAATAAATGAGCACCAAGGTGCTTTCTCCACTCACAAATCCATTCACTCATCTTCCACTGGATCATTCACTCCCTCTTTCTCTGAATCTTTATCTAGATTAAAAATAAAAGATGTTTTTGCAGTAGGAAGTCCTAAAATGGGAACCTTCCAACTTTTTGAGTAGAGGATCCATTATTCATTTCCAAAGATTCTTCAGATCACAAAGGGGAGAAGGGGCTGATCTTAAAATCCTTACAAACAGACAGGCAGATTATCACTGCTGGACAAACTCTATATCAGATCCCAAAAAAACTGTGAGTCACTTGTATGCAGGGTCTGAATTTTACTCACATTTTTATTGCAGTACCGTGCTGACTCATGATGAGGACTCTTTGACTTAAAAAAAAAAGAAAAGAAAAGCCGGGTGTGTATTTGTGAGACTAATAATGGTGATTACTATAAATCAAGGGTCAGTAAACTTTTCTTATAAAGAGCCAGATAGTAAGTATTTTAGGCTTTGGAAGCCATATGGTCTCTGTCACTCTGCCATTGTAGCGCAAAAGCAGCCATAATAACTCATAAACAAATGAGTGTGGCTGAGCTCCAGTAACACATTATTTATAAAAAACATGTGACTAGATTTGATCCATGGGCCATAGTTTGCTGATCCTTGCAGTAAGTACTGACATAATTTTGCTCAATTAAAAGAAAAACCTCACTTCATTTTTTTAATTTAATTTTAGATATTCACACTACAAAGGAGCATCCAGGAAAAGGTAGGTTTGGAACAGGAGAGAACACATTGACTTTTCTTGGAAATAGTAAGATAGAAAACATTTATACGAAAGTGTCTATTTGATGCCATTGATTCCATTGTCATTGAAAATTTTCTTTTTTCTGTTTCTTCTTCTTTCAGGACCAAATCACAGTGTGGTTCCTCTTGCAGTAGCACTGATCCTGATAATAATTCTGGCCATTCTCACACTTTCTTTCTGCATATACAAGCAAAATAGTGGCTTCTTCAGGAGATTTGCAGGGTTTCAGAGCCCTTACTATCCTACAACCAACTTTAGTACAGTACATTTGGAAGAAAATATTCTCATTTCTGACCTTGAGAAGAATGACCAGGAAATCAGAGAATGCTACAGCCGAGAGGATGAGTAAAGAAGATGAAGCCGGGCATGTCTTTTGTGTTTCCCCTTGTAGACCAGATGCCGTTAGAATTGGGTCCCTATTTGAATTATTCTTGAAGTGGTTAAGAATTTTTAATTGTGACCAAATTAGATAGGTTTGGATTTAGTCATTTCCCTCAACTGTAATCCATTCTTAAAAAGGGGAAATTATGCAGTAGTTATTATTCAGAAAGATGAGAACTATTAAAACTCCCTACTAAAAATTCTCAAACCAATATGAACGATAGTTTTTGCTAAAACTTTTTGGAAATTTTAAAACTCATCTGTTACCTATGCAAACATTTACTCATCTTCCATTGAGAGAAAAGAAAAGCAAAAAAAAATTTTTTTAATCTAAAACTCATATTTATATAGGAGAGGAATAGGAAAGTCTTCTGAAATGTTTCTTGTTTGCTTAATTCCATTTTAAATGTAAAAGTTTGGAAAATACTAATTTCTAAGCTTAAGAGTCTGAGTCTCTGAGCTCTACACCAATATTTAGGGTGATATTTGCTTTTATTAGGTCTGACTTCTCAAGTTAAAAGAGAAGAAGAGATGTCTTTCTTTGAATACGAATGATCTTGGCTAGCGACACACTTTCATAAGCAACCACACAGTTTAGATGTGCCATTAAACCTTCAATCACTACATGGTGACTAAGTTTAATATTTTAAAATGTTTTACAGGTAAGCTTAAAAGAATATTTTGGGATTTTAATCCTGTTAAACTCATGGACTTTATTAAAAACTAAAGATATTAATATATGACATGCAACCAGAAGATATAAAATATAACTTTAAAGGGGAAAAATTAAAGATCTGAATTATAACTAGAGGATATGTTGAGAAGTACCAAATGAATTACATTTCAGTAGTAATATAGATACTTTTATCATAGTATAAATGAGTTTATTTTAGGTGTTTTATTTAATAAACTATGATTTCTGGGAACCATCTTCCTTTACAGTATATTGCACTAGTTATCCAGTTGGGAAACAATAGTTTAAAATATAATACTGTCTGTAAATTTTTAAAAATCACCTTCATTAATTGCTTTTGAAAAATATTAAAAGGAGATTTTATTTTCCTTCATTAATTTCTTTTAAAGAAAAATGGCTCCATAATCAATATTTAAAAGTTCACTCATTACATAGATGTTTATTGAGTTCCAATTAAGAACCAAGTGCTAGTCTAGAAATGGGAATACTAGAGTGAGCAAGTTGATGGAGTCTCTTGTTTTCTAATCAGAAAACTGACAGTAACCAGGAAAGAAATACATGAGTAGAAAATAGCAGGTGGATATTAAACTTTAAGTAAGGTCCTATGATAGAGGAAACTTGGAGCCTCACTGAGAGTGTATGATTTAGTTATTACAACCAACTGCCTCAAAACTGATGACCGCTAGTCCCAAGGAGGAGCTCCCAGAGAAAGTATGAATGAATTTCTCAGGGCAAACCATTGTCATTATAAATACAGTTTGAAGAGCAGGCCCCGCCAATGGAGCCTCGGTGCCCTGAAACAGTTCATAAGGCTTCCAAATGCCACACTTTGCTGCTGCTCCATTGTTTACATTCTGGGCCAATCTACCTTCTTTTTTTTTTTTTTTAAGTTTTGATGCTTCATTTTATTTAAAAGATATTGTATTATGTGGCAGTTGTATATTTCTGACTCAAAAGAATAATTGACTCGAACTAACCAGATGGTATAAAAGACCAATTTAACAATCTGTCAAGTAAAATTAAAGTTCTATTCCTTTCAGTGGAATTGGTAAAAACTGCTAATCAATTAGCCTTCCAGTCGAGGTATACAATTACACATAACAATTTGACAAAATATGTCACTAAGAAAGTGGTTTTGCTCAAAGACACTATATTGCGGGTCAGTGTTCCATAGTTTAACATCGAGTATTAAACCACATCTCTAGAGAATCTGTCCCCATGGACAGGTCATGTGCTCCCTGCCATTACTGAAATTGCGGAAGTGGAAAGTTCTGAAGAATTCTGCTGTATTTATCATACACATGCACTTTAAAATTTTTTTCCACCTCATCTATTTTTAATTTGAACTAGATTTTATAGCTAGAACATGAAAAGAAAAACAGTAGCAGGATCACAAACTCACACATAATCAGCCCAGCCCCACCCCCAATCAATTATTTTCTGTGTCTAACCTGAGCATCTTTATAGACTCTGGGTAATGGAAAATCTTGGATTTTTCTAATTAACCATATCTTGGACTCTTCCAATTACAACTCTTCTTATTAAAAGTTCCTCTCCCTATCAAAACTAGGGGAAAACTGAATATTTACATAAATAATAAGTCTTTTGGAGTTTCTTTACCCTCCTCAAAAGGGGCAGTTGGATATATGAGAACTTGTTATGTCCTTTGGGTATTGAGGGGACAAGGTGCTCACCAGCCAGGCACATGTGCTATCTACTGTCCGCTGAGAATGTTGTCTGGTCCCACTCCTGGGAATTCTGCCAGCATCTTCTGTGAAGTCTGTAGTTGATGTAACGTGTTCTCAGATCTCCCTGGCATTGCCTTATCTCTGGAGAACTAGCTGTGACTCCTGATCGATTTCTTACCTGAACTCCGCAGTTCTTTTTTTTTTTTTTTTTTTTTAATTTTGCTTTTATTCAGCTGCCTTTCAACTCTTCTTAGTTTGGAGGGGGGTTTTTTGTTTTTTGTTTTTTGTTTTGTCCTTTCTTCCTTTAGCGATTCTCTTGCCAGTTGCCTCCCAAATAGCTGGGATTACAGGCGCCTGCCACAACGCCCAGCCGTCTTCTTTCCTGGTAGTAGAGTCGGGGTCTTTTACCCTGGCTCACTCAGGCTTATGTTGGTCTCGAACTCTGTGAGCACTGGAAATCCACCTGACTCGGCCTCCCACAGCATTGGGACTACAGGTGTGAGCCACCACACCGGGCCGACTCAGCAGTTCTTGATTCCGAGGCCACTTCTCCCCTGTGGTGGTGAGACCCTACCCAGCACCATCAGCTACTCTATTAGGTGGGCGAGGCTAAATGCAGATGGAACAATCCCCAAATCTTGGTGGCTTAACGCAGCAGAGGTTGATTCCCCACCCACCCCGAATGAGCTGGCAAGAGGCCTCTGCTCTCTCCCGTCATTCATGAGCCCTAGTTTCTCATACACGGTCAGGCCCGAACGGTCCTCCAGTCAGTCTACCTGTGGCCAGCAAAGGAATTAACTCAAGATCTCTCTTTGATTAATTATGTAGCCTCCATGGGCTGTTGAAATACATTCTCTAAGTAAACAGTTTTGAATTAGGGACATACACCCTGAGAGTGCATGAAGATTTCCAAGAAACCCAGGAACATGGATATTTCTAAGGATCTCAATTTCCAGAATTTTTGACCTTCATGTGTAATTTTCCATAGAACTGACTTTCCTGAGAGCACCCCTGTGACCAAGGTATCATGTAGGTTCTTCTTCCTCACCTTTTTTTGCACAAATGCCTTTGTCTACCCTTTTAGGAAAAAAGAAAAGAAAAAGCAGGAAGGATGGCTTTTACTCCAGATCTTTCTGTGCTACTTTACCTTGGGAAAATTTTTCATGGTGCCATGAATAAAGAAAAAAGTTTAAAACATTGGTGTCAGCAAAGCTTCTTTTAATAAAGAAATGATAAACTCTCAGGAGCCTCATGTCTTTCCCTGTGTTCATACGTTTTTCTGTTAAGGATGAAATGAAGAGTTAGAAATGAGTAATTTTGCCCCACATTCACATTGTGAATTGGTATGTATTATACAGTGAAACAAAAACTCTGCTGACTACCGTTGTTTGAAACCTTATCTCATCCATCCCTTCACCATTGTCAAAGAATGTTATTTCCAAAGAGAAAATAGCTAAGAACCTGGCGACCTGGATTATCCAGATGAAAAGCCTAAGACAAAGCTCTGTGGTTTATCTATCTTAGATTTCTCAGTGAGTTGTAAGGACGAGTATTGACAAGCTTATTTGAAATGAAAAATGAAATCAGGCTTTTTCTGAACATTGTCTTATTTGGCTCAGTGGTTTGACAAGGAGGATTGACTTTACCAATTAAGTTTATGATGCATCTTTTTTATTGACTGGATAAACCAAATCTGCAATTCTAGTGTTCTGATTAAAACATGCAATAAGATAATGGCATTTTAATAGAAAAATAGTATTGACAGAAATAAAATGAAATAATATCTTATTTTTCCCAACCCTACTTTGTGTATCAGGTAAAACAAGGTGCCTGTAAGTGAAGAGTGTAATAGGCAAAATGAATGGATAGTCTTCGGAAAAGTCTTAGTAAAGCCTTTTAATTTTAATACTAGGAAACTGACAATATGAAGTACTCTAATGACTAGGTAACAAACCCTTTGTAGGCGATGTCTCCAGTTCTTTGCTTTAAGCAAAACTGAAGGAGGATATAATGAAGTACTATGTTGACATATGATGGAAAATAATTTTTAATGTAACACCACTGTGATTTGGGGCATCTATGAGAAAAGAATTTAAATAATGAAGTAATACTGTTACAACAAACCTCTTTCATTCCCAGCTATCTAGTTATATAAACAGTTTCCATAGTAGTCAAGATAGGATAGGAAGTGCATTTCTTGATCATGATGTAAAGCCTGCTGTGGTTTCATTGGTTCCCCAAGGCAGCTAACTTCCAAGAAATAACGCGCAAATCTAGTCTGCATCCTACTCTGGAACACAGGGCTTCTAGTGTTGTTATAGCAATGGAGAACTTGTAAGTTCCTGGGTTTAGAAAGCAACACGTGGCACTTTCATTCATGTTATTGGCCAGAACTAGTCACATGACCTCACCCAGCTGCAAGGAAGTCCAAGAGGTCTTTCAGCGTGCTCAGAAAGGAGAGGATAACTGACCACAGTGAGTACTAGCAGAATGTTACTCTGACAATTTCTTACCATGCATAAACATTCCTATAAGAAAGGGGGAGGAATAGAATTGCTGAATCCTGACTCATTGTAGTAATTTTTAATTAGTATTAATTTTTCTATACTATCTCCATTTGATTAGGAGATGCATTTCCTGTAAAATTGTAGTTTAATATATAGCAATTTAATCTTTTAATATGTTTAATATGATCTTTGTAATACATTTATCTTGTTCAACTGTATATATATACTAATAATAAAATAACTCAATATAGAAGAAAATCTATAACACTTAGAGCCTATGTTCATGGGGACCTTTAATAATTTTAATGTATATATACATATTTATTGCAGGAAAACATGACAAGACAGTAAATAAAATACTTCAAGAATAAATTATTACATTAGAATAAAATTTTGTGTGGAGGGATTGGAATGTAAATAGAAGATTAAAAAGAAAAAGAAACACTGTTAAAGAGCTTATTTGTGTGTATTTCTATTTTTATTTTTTTAATTTTTTTTTTTGTTTTTTTGCAGTTTTTGGCCAGGGCTGGATTTGAACCCACCACCTCTGGTATATGGGGCTGGCGCCCTACTCCTTTGAGCCACAGGTGCCATATATTAGGTCAGAAGTCAAATTGTTATAGTATCTCCAGTCAAAAGAATTAGGGCTCATTGAGAAGTAATTGATTCTAGGCCTGGATAGAAGCAATAAAAGATGAAACTGGAATATCTTGTGAGGCCAGAAAATAAGGAGGTACTTGCGAATAAACACAGAAGGAATGAGAGAAATAAAGTCACCATGAGACAGACACAAAAGTAAAAATGGCTGTTGACAAGATTTGCCAGTGGGTGCTAAAATTAGTGGGTGAATGTTTGCAGAAAAGTGGGATATTTACTTAACCTTAAAGTGTCTCCCCACGATAGTCACTAATTATAACAGGAGAGCCGTAAGTTTGCAGTAGAGAAACTTCTTTAATCAAGTGATCAAGGCTGACCAACTCCAAGCCACAGCAGCTTCGTGAACCCCTCGTATGATGCTCTGAGAAGGATGCATGGCTTCTTTGATATCCTCCCAGGGATGCAGAATCTCATTTTAGTCATGAAATAACATCAGAAAAATCTAAATTGAAGGCATTCTGTAAAATAAGTGACCACTTCAAAGGTATCCAGCTCATGAACGATAAGGGAAGATTGGAGGAGACCCAGGAGACGTGGCAACTTAGTGCAAGGTGGAAACCTGGAATACGAAATGGACATTGTGGGGAGATGTAGAAGTAAAATAAACTCTGTAGCTGGGTTAATAATATTGCACCAGTATTAATTTCTTTGTTTTGATGATTGTCCTATGGTTTCACAAGGAAACTGGATGAGGGTATACTAGGGAATTTTCATGCGAGGTTGGCAACTTTTCTGTAAACCTAAAATCACTTCAACATAAAAATGTGCTACGATATTAGATTTCACTGGACATATGAAAAGCCTGAAAGACACTATTATTTTTAAATGTCATTATTCATAATATGCTTAAAATTGCATCCTCATTATAAAAACATTTACCTGTCAACCTGGAAAAGTATCGAAAGGATGCACATTTTTTCAAAGTTCTTTTAGGAATTTTATATGTAAGCCAAAAAGTTTGAGGACCACACCTATGTGACATTCTTTCTCTTCTGTCCCAGATCAGAAGCAGGGCAAAACACAGCTTGTCCCCAACCTGCTGGAGGACCTGGGCCCAGACCCGCGTGCCTGGCTGCGGCCACATTGACGGCTTTGCTCTCTTTTCTTTGCATCCTTCTCCCGTGTCACCTTCCTGTCTTGTCAGCGCTTCTAATTCTCACACTTCTGTTTATCCCCTAAAACCTTATGGCTTAGTGTTAATAATACACAGTATATGGAGCAGGAGCAGAAACTCACTTAGTTTCCTCTTTGTTCTTAGAGAGCAAGTATTAGGGGGTATTTCAAGACTCTCATTCTTTTTTCTTTTTTCCAAAATGTTGTTTTATTTTATTATTGGTCAGAGAGATATTACAGCCTAAAATGGCAATCATATTAAAAAAAAATCTTCTGTGTTTTTCAGTGTGCAAATATATTTCCTCCAACAGGAGCCCTGGTGTGATCTCAAGAGTCCGTGTTAACTTCTTTCTGTCAACTTCCTTTCCTTAGTTGTTGTATTCTTGAAGAGCCTGGGCCATGAAGAGTTTGCTTAAGTTTTGGGCAGGGAACTCCAGGATGTTCTGGCAGTAAGTGTTAATCTGGCCTGTAATGAGCAGGGAGTCCGTCCTGGCAGGGGCTGCAGCGGTTTGAAGAGTCTGGACAGGTCCTTCTCAGGTAGTGGGGGTTCCCCTGGGCTCTCACGCTGCTGATACTGGGGTTTCTGCTGCTGCTGTTCACTCGTGTTCCTCGTGTGTGTGTTGTATTTAACTATATCTTGGCTCATATCAGCCACTCTGTCCATCGGCAACTGTAGATTCTTCCCCAAATGATTGCTGCTAGCAAGGCTGAGCAATTCATGTTTATCTGCTACAGCGGATTTCTTTTCAAGTTCCCACATTAGGACGTTGATCAGATGTGAATTTTTAATTACAGTTGGCACTTCTTCAAACATGTGCTCAAAGGTGATATTTGCTTTTTTCAAGGCTTCAGGGGGGAAATCCTTCTCCTTCCAAACTTCCATCAGTTTAGGAGTCAATCTGTATGCTTTTAGTGAGAGAGATCCTTGGACAGTTTTCATGGGACCAAATGAGAACGACAGGTTCTGCAATGGCATGTTGGCAACTGAATTGAGAATCTAGGAGTGCCCGGGAGAGGAATGAGCCTTAGTACCTGGCCTGGCACCGGCTCACGTGAAGACGATCGGTGTTCACAGGGGGAAGGCTCTGCGTCATTTCCGTCTGGTACCACCGGACTCGATCGGAGACTGCATCATCGTCCATGTGCTGAGGGAAAGGAAAGCGGTTGGCACTTTCAAGCCGGTCTTCCACAACCAGGCCCAAAAGCGCCCCCTGAACAACTTCAGTTCCTTGTTCTTCGTCTTGGTAATGTTTGATTATCTTTAATACCACCACGCCATCTATCTGCACTTGCTTCACGGCCAAATCTCCGGAGCTGCCCGGGCCTCTGCCTCTGCCTTCTTTTTGCCTTTTTGCCTTTGCCCGCCGCACAGGTGGCGGAGCTGGAAGGGGTGGCGGTACAGCCGGCGCCTTCCTTGCAGGACTTTTCACCGAGACAGGAAGAAAGACAAGACCCTCGTTCTTATTGCCAACATTTGTAAGAAACTTTGATTAGAGTGATTATCATAATGGATGCTTGAGGTCTTTATTTCCTCTTTCCCACCTTTCAAAATAGCAACTTAGAGCAGGGGTTGGCAGGGCCAGATCCAGCCTGCTGCCCCCTTTTTGTAAATGAAGTTATTAGAACGCTGCCTTCCTCATTGGTTGACGTGTTGGACATGACGGCCTTCATGCCGCAATGATAGAGTTGAATGGTTGCAACAGAGACCCAATAGCCTGCAAAGTTTAAAATATTTACAATCCGGCCCTTTATAAGAAGTCTGTCAAACCTTAATTTGGAGAATGAAAACCTGAAGAGGAAGTCTAGCTGACTTTGACCTGTCTCAGTAGCACTAGTTTATGTACCAGCAGCGCTGAAAGCAGTGATTTTCAACCGGTGTGCCATGAGAACTTAGGTGTGCCACAAAATTTTTTGAAGATCATTAATTAAATTATTTTCAAAAGACGTTCAAAGCCCAGTAAGGATATTCTTTTACTCTTTTCTTTGATCAACATAATTTAAGTGTGCCGCAGAAGTTTAAGTTCAAGTGTGCTGTGAAATTAAAAAAAGGTTGAAAAGCACTGGCTTACAGTGTATCAAACGGCGATTCTGATCAGTAAACATTTGTGGCCCAGAGAGCGTCCTGGGCCCTAAGGCTGGAAATATGAATAAAACCCCATTTCTTCCCTCACAGAACCCAGTTTCAGAAGGAGAGGAACATGTGAATAGTAAGTGTTATACGGTGTGATGCAAATAATAGCAAGGGGGACAGCATCAGGAAAAGAAATGATACCTATTAATTTTATCTGAGGTAGAGAAGGAGCCTTAACAAGATAAGTGATATCTGTTAAGTGGTAGGACATTTTAGATCTTTTTGAGATTGTAAGAAAGCAAGTTTTTGCTTTGGGGCCAAAATTGTATTAAAGAAAAATGTAAAAGTGTACCTAATCTGAAATTCTGGATAAAAAAGTAAAGATCTGCATGTGCTCAGAATGCCTAATGATAACTTTAATTGCGGAAGAAAAATCTATAACTAAAACCACAAAATGAGGCCTCTGTATACCGGTGACCTTCTTTACTCTGAGTTAATTAACGCAAGCACTTGCTTCTTGCAGAGCACTTTGCTGTAATTTAGAACAAATTAAGGGAAAAAATCATTCAAGTGCTGTTTTCTTCACACCATGAAGTAAGTGTGATGGACCAAAGTTAACTCATTTAAAATATTATCAACCATTTCTTGTAATTATGAACCGCAATATCATCTTTTTTTCTAAAAGAAAAAATAGGCACCCTGATCTATGTTATTTTCAATTTGTTTCCTGTGCTTCCCCTTATTAATGGAAATTGATTTTTTAAATTAACATAAAATGCTCTTTTCCATTTCTCCCATGAAGTCTCTTTTTCACATTAGGTTTGATATAGATTTTCCTGTATATTTTTCGAATAAATATATATTGAATTTAATACGGCAAATTATTAAAACACCATTTTAATGTTCCCTCCTGCCCCCTCGCCCCAATAATTGTGACTTTATTTTTGCCTCCACGCTGTGGTCTATGGATTGTCTTAAGCTCTTTGAGTCTCTATTTAGGGTCACGTTCTGTGAGATTATTTAAACTTTATTCTTCACCTTTTTAGGAGATAGAGCTTGGTAGGAACTGGAAACACAACTCATGGATTCAGGAATCAGCAGGGCCCGTGCCCCTGTATATATTGAAGTGGGGGTGAGCGGAGACGTGGAACCAGAAGGCAGAGCAAGGAAAAACTTACAGAAAGGAGTAGGGACTTTACAGGAATAGCACCTCAGTGAGTTCGCAAGGGCGGTGGAGTTCCTGACTCAAAAGGCAGGTGGTTCTATGGAGCACGAGGAGAAACTCGCTCAAGACTGAGCATGCTTTAAGAGACAATGTTTACTCGAGCCACTCCCAATGGTAGTCCTTCAGTAAGGGCTCCTCTGAGCAGACAAGACATTGTCTACTCCCTTCTCATGGCAGATGATGCCTACAAGTGCAAAGGAAAATCAGCTCAGCTCTGCATCCACATAAAGCACACCCCGAGGGGTTCCTCGGGGTCTCCAGTTTCCATGTCTCTGGCGGGTGAAAATTGAAACACAGCTGTAGACCAATCTCAGTGCAATCCCTAAGTTTATGTAATTTTCCCCAATATTTATGATTACCTGCTCGACAGAGTTTTTAGTTGCTCACATTTACTGAGACTTTGCAAAGCTTTTAGCTTAGGTTTCATAGAAGAATTCTCTTTTCATACTCCCATTTCATGTTTTATAATTACATTAAACTGTACAATTTCAATACCTAGTACGCTCTGCACCAGTGGATTAACAACCAACACAACCAACTCGTGCTAAGCACATGAGGGGACTGGTGGGCACGGCAGCCTGGACCCCCCTCACTCCACACGCAGCTTGGCTGGGCCTGCAGGGTAGGTGAGATACAAGCTTCTTCATCAGCTGTTAGGTTTGAGACGTACTCCAAGAACAGGAAATGAGGCTTTCTCTCTGAATTTAACTCTCTGACATCCATACAGAATGGATCTGAGTGTAAATAAGCAAGACAGACACCTGTCCAGGCCACCTGTGCAGATTGTAATGTGATTAGTGTCAGAAGAAGGAAAGCAAGAAGATGCGAGGAAGGGGTGAGAGGGGAAATAGTCCCCTGTGGAAGCAGCGCAAAGTCAGACCGCCTCAGCAGTTTGGGGAGAAGGGGACTTGGACTCTCAAAGGCAAGAATATGAACAAAAGATTGTAGAGACCCAAGGACATCCTGGCAGTGAGATGGATGCACGATTAGAATCTCTTACCTCCTACCATAAGCATAACTTCCTTCATTTCATTTTCATGCTCACCAAAAATCTCTAGTCAGGATTTAGGTCCCCAATGTAGGACTGCTTAGTGTCGAGAGAATGTCTGATCTCCCAGAGTTTGAGTCTATTAGGCTCCTGGAGAGGGATTGGCTACGATAAAGGAAATGGCTTTTGATTGTAATTCAATTTCCCATGCACCTTGAGAAAAGTTGCTGATTGTGTGAATATTCCTGTTTTAAATTTCCCTAGTAAGTCAATAAACTAGCATGATGATGTCTATCTTGGCCCTGGGGGTGATTGTGTTGGGGCAGTGGTGGCTCTGGAATGTTGCTGTAGGAGGTGCACAGGTGTGGGCAATCTTATGGGAAAGGGGCCAAGACGTGGGGAACTTGTCCTGGTGCAGTGACTCCAGAACAAGGGCGCTGTGCTTACTTAGAAGGCAGAACAATCATAAATTGGCTTTGCAGTATCTACCTTGGCTTGTGTGGGTGTTTAGGTAGAGTGAGTCAACCATGACAGGCCCTGGTCCCAGAAAAGAGTAAGTTTCTGTGGCTTGAAACTGTGGCTCAGATCTGGGACATATTGGTGATCCTCAGAGTCCAGGCCATCTCCACAAAGCCTGTGTTTCCTTTAAGGACAGATAGGACTCTTCCACCAGCTCTCATCCTGCTTATTTCATGCTGGTATTTGAGAGATCACAAATCTGTTTGAAACACCATTTTACAGATGACAAAAGTGAGATTTAGAAATACTCTTTGATTTAACCAGTGATACATGGTGAGTTGGTGGCAATACATGAGACCTAATCTCATGAGTCCCAGTTTGGAGCTCTCACCAGTAGACTGTGCTGCCTGCAGCTCAGCTGACCCCAGAGCACTGCAAGAAAGGACAAAGTTAAGAGGAGTGAGGGTCGTGGTAGATCAGGCACAATGAAAGAGCCCAGGCTGTTGGGCCATAAAAACAGAGACGGGCAAAGAAGCTTCTCATCTGACTCAGACACCTGAGAAGGTGAGAGATAGTTGCATTTATGCACTGGAACCCAAATAGGTGTATGGAGCAGGAAAGGAGGCCTGAGGAGAGCTCTCAAAGTGGGGAGTTGAAGCACGGAGGTGTGGGAGGGCGATCAGGAACCCCAAAGGCGCTCTCCAGAACACTGGAGGAACAATTCAAAGGAAAGTTACCATTCATTTTGGGGTTTTTTGTTTTTGTTTTTGATGGGTCTCATAAATGGCAAAACTTCCTCCTATGGTCCTGGATAATAGCAAGAAGTGAGTTGTTTCTGTTTGTTCCATGTTCCTAAGGAACAATGCATTCTTATTAAAAGCTAATGAGTTGCATTCTAACCTGATCAAAGATATAAAGCAAACAGCTTTCTGAAAGCCACATGCCATCAGACTAAAATGAGAACTTTAAAAGAGCCTTTTTATTTTTACTATAATGACTGCAAAGCAAAAAAAAAAAATTGGGAACCCGAAGATCCTTGGGTTTAGACTCAAATTCATCACATACGTATTAAATATAAATGCCATTCGGCATCAGAATGTTGCTCATCCTTCCTCACTCCCGTAACCAATAAATAGCTCGTGGGTGCTAGCTATTCCTTCCATCCACACTTGGCCCTTCTCCACCTGCTCTAGGCCTCAGATAACATCCTGTGATGTCCTTGTCCTCTAGCTTCAGTAGACTTAAGCCCAATTGGGAAAAAAGAAAGATTGGAGATTTTGATCTCCCTGGCTCCCTCCTTGCTTTGCTGCAAATTGGCGTTGGCCACATTCCTTTACTGGCGGTGCCATATTTTCCAAATCCAGGAGCTCACTAACACACTTGCCTCTTCAGGCCTCGGGTGGTAAAGACTCCCCGCCACATGGAGTTGAGGCAGGCATGTTGGCCACCACTCCATGTTACTTCCCTTAAACTTCTTGCCCCTTTAGTAATGCACAGGTGTCCTTTCATTAAACTGTTTTCATATACCACTCCTAATGAGCCTCCCATTCCCTGGAGATCCCCTACCGACGCAGCAAGCTTGCAGACATGGACCCTGCTTCCCATGTTGGAATGGCTTGCTATTTATTTAGCAGTCTTCACTTTCTAGCTTTCAATTTCATTTTTGTGTGAAGTTTCACCAGCACAACAACATAAAATTCCAATTGAGCACATGTTCAGCCCTACTAGGTTCTAAAAGCAAGCATAGCAAATCACTCCCAAGTAAGCCATTCTTGAGTTAAAAGCAGAGTGGACATTATCAAAAGAAAAAAAAAAAGGTTCCTATAAACCCAAACTGTTAAATTATACTTTCATGACTGAACACAACTGTAATCCATATTATTATTTTAAATTACTCTATAAAAAGCAGTCATTTATCGCCTTTCCAAAACATAGTGATAATATATTACCAAATTATCAAGGATTCTTTATTAAAGCTCTTGAATTTGATTTATAGTACACAACGTAGCTTATCCTTGGGATCTACTAAAAGGTATACTTAGTCTTAAAGCCAGTGAAATAAAATCTCTCTCTAATCAGCTGCCAGAAAGCTTCCGCTTCAATGCTTTGTTGATACTGGTGTCAGCAGGACATTAAAAGCTTGAAGCTTTTTACGTTTGATCAAATACCAACATTATGCTGAAGCAGAAGCATTAATTCATAGAGTGACGCTTCCAGAACCTCTACAGTTCTCCTGCATCCTTCCTCCCCCTACCGAAAAGGTCACATCAGATCAGGTATTTAGGGACAGAAGAGAGTGGGCATTTTGTCAGTGTTTGATATACACAAAACCACTCTAGAACCCAAGGGAGAGACAAGCACTGAAATATACTTTTATAAAAATGCCAGTCATATCTAAGAAAGGGGAAAGTAACTGGTGCTGGGAAATAAGTATGTGACCTGGTTATTATTCTCATCTTATAATGAGAAATGGGGCACCAGAAAGGGTCAGGAATTTGCCCCAAACTTTCAGCTAGTGTATGGGGAAGCTGGGAATGTCAATCAGATCATATGACTGCTGTCCCTTTTCAAATAAAATCTCTCAGCAAAGAGATAGGAACCCTCTAAGGTTAAAGAAAAAAATTATCTTTTCCCACAACTTTTTTTTTCATTGCTTTGATTCCAGACCTCCCGAAAGAAAGTTTTTATTATGTTGCCAGATCACCAAAAAAATGCTCAAGAGAACAGATTGAATTTTAAATGTGTCTCAGAAAGCTGCAGGAAAGTTATCAACAATAAAAATAATGTTCTCAGAAGATTATTTATAAACAAGAACCCAAAATGTATTTATAATGACATCTATGTAGTTGCTGTAAACGCTAATCTTGGTAATGTTTTACCTGGTTCTCTCCTCCTTGTAAATGTGATATATTTATGCAATAATTCCCTATAGAGGGAATTATTGTTCCCTCCACAGCAATTTGGACACCATGTGGCCTAGAGGAAGCCTGCCACATCAGATCCTAAAAGATTATTTTAATTTTTTTAACGACTGATCAGAAAAATAAGAACACTATTATTTTTAGCAGTTATGGCAATAGGCATACAGGTGAGAAGAGCTAGGAAAATTCATTGCTGACATGGAGAAAACATGTACATTGGGAGAAAGGGACAGGTACAAAAAGGACCACTTAGGTTTGTTTGAAAATCATGTAAAAGGGAGCTAAAGAAACAGAAGTCACCCACTTATGACCCACGTCCTATTGCCATAACTGTATTGGACAATGCTAGGCACGGCAGGAGTAATATGCAGAAGGCCAAATAGAAAATGGAATTTACCATGACCTCTAACAATATGTTGTTCCTAACAAAATATAGGATCTGAATGCATCGGTCACTTGAGGGTTCTGGAACAGATTTTTCTTGTGATCAAAAAAAGAGTACAACCCAAAATCTCTACCTCACTGAAAACTAATACAAACATGAAGGAGTCAGCCCTACACCGAATCCATTCTGGCCAGGGTGGTGGCAGACCCATGAACTTTCAGAAGCAGGAGGAGCTGAAGCTCCAGGACAACCCTCTAGCTCACATTGAGCTGCAGAGCGTCAGCCCAAAGCAGAGGGCTGTGGAGTGCTCTGGTATCATTTGTGCCTTCCTTCTGCTGTGTTGTCTCTGGCTTCTCAACAATCCTGTGCACTACCCGATATACCTCCATAATTTGCTTTTGTGTTAAGCTAGAGTGGGTTCAGTTTTTGCAGCTGAGCACCCCGGCTATGATAATAAATGAGCACTGTCATAAACATGTGAGGCCATTCTCACTCAGCAGATCTCATGCGGGGCATCCCCTTCTTTCCACATATTTATCCTGAGAAATTCAGTTTCTCAGGGATAAATGAGAAGTATTGGAAACCATGGGATGGAAAAGAGAAGAAAAGGGGGTGATGACAGAAGGATCTGAGAGAAGAACGCAGTGGTCACACAATACTGGGAGGCCAGGGAGGATGCAGATGGATTAAAGTCATGGGCAACTTTAAGAAAGGATAAAGTCAGTCCACTGGCAAGAAGGTAAAAGTCAAATTTCAAGAAAGGCCACGAGGCAGAGCGAGGTGACAACACAGAAGGCTCATAGAAACTATTCTTTTTAAAAGTGTAGAGGTGGAAGGAAAGCCAGACAGGAAAGGTTGTTTCAAGACAGGGGACATGTGAGCATATTTCAGGCCAACGTGCAGTTGTAAAAGAGAGCAATTGACCATTCCAGAGAAAGGAGTGAAGTAAGATCCTAGAGCCTGTGGGAGGGGTGGGGATCAAAGAAAAGGGGTGGTAGTGGAGGGCGGTGGTTGGAAGACAGGAGGGAAATGGGGATAAGGAGTCCTGGAGTGAGTCCCTTCATGGGACAATATTTAGGAAGTGTTGAGTCTCATGCTGGCAACTGTGGGGTATTAAATAGGGTAGAACAGGGCATGACTTCAGTGAGTTGGTGAGATTACATGACCTCAAATGCTTGCACAACCTTCAATAT
>CAUYRH010178215.1:0-13117 GCA_963574655.1 Perodicticus potto
TCATATAATAACTGAGAAAATGCCAGGAAGGCTATGTTAATCAGTTTGATGAAAATAGTTCAGATTGTATATGAAACCGGCACATTGTACCCCTTGATTGCACTATTGTACACAGCTATGATTTAATAATAAAGACAATAAAAAAATTAAAAAAAATTAATGAATTAACTTTCAAATTTTGGTAGAAATCATCCCATAAGAAAAACATTGTAACTCACATGTATCAAAAAAATGTATCAACTTCTTCCAATTCCGCTTCTTCTAGTAATTTTTTTCAGAAGAATTCCTACTGGGTCTGGAATCAGATACTAAACTGTATATATTTCATCTTTTTCCCAAAATAAGACAACCTAGCTTGAGTTATCAGATTTTTATTTGTGTGTGTATGTATGTATGTGTGTGTGTATACAAGGTCAGACAATTAAGTTCACAAACTCATCCTAGAAAACGTGCTACATACCACATTGCTGAATATCACTGTGGTCCCCTTTAAGGCACTTCCCTTAGGCAGCTATGCACCAATGCCATTGCCTAATCCATAATGCAAAACAAACTTGGAACTCTCTTTCCTGGAATGGCCATCAGCGCTTTCATTGTACTAGGTCTTACAATTAAGTTTCTGAACTCATTCTAGAAAAAAACGCTCTATAATATCACTACAGCCACCTTCCAAAAAGTGATATTCAACAAAGAGGTAAGGAGAACTTTTTCTAGAATGGCTTTGTGAACTTATTTGTCTTATTTGTATGTATGTGTGTGTCTGACCTTATATATATGAGTAAGTCTGCTTTTAAATATGGAATTCAAATAAATGAGGTTGAATTCTTCTGAGGAAGGCTTTATTCTCATGAGTGTAAAATCTGTAGGATGATCTTTGATTCACCACAGGGTACATTTTAACTTTAAGAATTCATGATATTGGCTCGGCGCCTGTGGCTCAATGGGCTAAGGCGCCAGCCACGTACACCTGAGCTGGTGGGTTCGAATCCAGCCCGGACCCGCCAAACAACAATGACAGCTGCAACTAAAAAACGGCCAGGCGTTGTGGCAGGCACCTGTGGTCCCAGCTACTCGGGAGGCAGAGGCAAGAGACTCGTTTGAGCCCAGGAATCAGAGGTTGCTGTGAGCTGTGATGCCACGGCACTCTATCCAGGGTGACAGTTTGAGGCTCTGTCTCAAAAAAAAAAAAAAAAAAAAGAATTCATGATATTGTCTAACATTGTTGCACTGTGCTGAGTAAATGCTGACAGTTTTTAATTTTCAATATTTCAATTAGGAATCAAAAGTTTTGAAATGTGTAAGAATAGTGTTTTCTCCCCATTTTTTATATACAAATATTTTCTTTCCAAAAATGAATTGGCAAATAGTTAAATTTTTCATCATCTGTTTCAGAAAGAAATAGCTTATGATGTGATCTCAGCTCAAATTTTGAAATTTGGTCCCAAGGCAAATGTTTAATTATTAGTGTCAGAATACCTCCTAAACTCAGCCAAGAAAAATTGTATGTTACTTAACTTCATTCATTGTCCAAAAATTATTTACAGTTTGATTCCTTTCAATTCACTTCAAAAAATATTTTTTGAACAGCTGCTATATACCAACCATTGCATTAGCCACTGGAGTGTGAAAGCACAAACATGAATTTATTATTACTCATATTAAAATATGACCATCAAGGGAAATGAATTTAAGTTTAAAGAACAGCAGATTTCATTACACTATCTAATCATAAGAAAATGTATGCTCTCTAGAATATTTTTATTTTAAGATGTATGAAAAGAAATGACTTTAAAAAGTAAACTCTTTCTGGTGTAATGATTACATACTTTACAAAAATGTTTACTTTTTTCAAAAAAATCAAAATTAGAGACTAAAGAAATACAGTGTAACAAATCAAAATTAAAGACTAAAGAAATTTTGAGTGGTCCTTTTTTCCAAATATTCCACAAATAAATCAAATAACTTCCAAACAGAATCAGATTTCAGTATAAACATTTTGGAGAAGTCATAGGGAGCATTAAAAAAACTGGTCAGCAATATGGGCCACATGTGAATTAAATGCTCCATACCAGCTCCTTTGGGTCTCTCTCTGCACCTCTATGGATTATGAACCATGCTTTAGACATTGACTATTGAATGTTCATCTTTCTATAAGACTATGATACCCAACACCTGCTGGCACACTTTTTCAATATTCTCATTTGAATATTCCCCCACTGGTGTCATTATCTATTTCATTATTGAGACATAGCATGGTCTCTCGCGGACCTACCTAAAACTACCTACTTGCCTTAGAAATACTTCTCTCACGCTACTCATCTCAATATCATGTTCTACTTCTCTTCAGATTTAGTTACTAGCCCAAACTAATTTGGTATTTCTCATTATGTTTAATATTTCCATTCCTGCATCCTTTCAAAATGTTATGATTATCATAAATTTGGACTGGAGAGATGGCAATGGTAACAGAGACAAATTGATTAGACAGGGAACACAATGGAGGCGAGGAAAGTATTTAGAACTTTACTTCCATTAACAAGTTGAAAGATAATTAGGGTTTGATCTCAGGCAACTTTGAACTCAGAATTGTGGACTCTTTTCTTCTGACAACATAACATTGCTATTCACTAGTCTTCATCTCTTGATTTCTGTCTCTTTCATTGTACCCTTAAGGTATAAGGTCCTGAGTATAATACAGCATAGTTGCAAAGTCTGAGTTTACTTTCTATCATTTTGATTAATGTTTTCTACCTTCCTTTATTTTTCCATGGACTTTGGCTTTATCTCCTTTCTCTGTAGTCCAATTTATTTATTTACTTTTTATTTCAGATTAATATGAGTGTACATACTATTAGGTGACATTTTTTCATTTGTAAGGTCAAGTTTGACTTGTAGTTGTGTCCTTCACCCGACAGTTGAGCCATATATCCCTACATTGTACTGATTAGGTGGGAACTTATCAAATCCCCTCCCCCATCCACCTCTGCCGTTCTCAGATTTAATTGTGCTTTTCTCTGCTGTGGGCCTGTAGTCCAATTTAAATTGTCATTGCCAGGCTTGGTGGCTCACGCCTGAGCCTAGCACTTTGGGAGACCAAGGCAGGAGGATTGTGCTTGGACAACATAGTGAGCCTTTGTCTCTACAAAGGTGGTGAGTGCCTGTACTACTAGCTAGCTGGAAAGCTGAAGTAGGAGGTTAGTTTGAGCCTAGGAACTTGAGGTTATAGTGAATTATGATTGTGCCACTGCACTTTAGCCTGGGAGACAGTGTGAGATGCTGTCATAAAACTAAAAAGTAAAATAAAATAAAATAGTCTTGAAAAGTACTGATTACTAATTGCCTATGATTGTGATGAAATAAATAGCAATAAGCTTGTTTATACTAGAATTGTGCATAAAGAGAATGTCTAAACTTCCTTAGTTTATTTTAAATATAAATCTTTCCTAGCTGGGCCTTGTGGCAGGCACCTATAGTCCCAGCTTCTCAGGAGGCTGAGGCAAGAGAATTGCCTAAGCCCACGAGTTGGAGGTTGCTGTGAGCTGTGATGCCACAGCACTCTACAAAGGGCGGTAAAGTGAGACTCTGTCTCTACAAAACATATATACATATGTAAATCTTTCCATTTTGGGGGGCGGTATAAATTCTCTCTTTTATTTATTTTTATTCATTTTTTTTAAAATTCAGATTAATATAAGGGTACAAATGATTAGGTTACATAGTTTGCATTATTCAAGTTGCAATACACTCACCCAAGGGGCGTGCTGTATACCCTGACATTGTGCACTTTAGGTGAGAGCTTACCAATAACTCTCCCTCCTCACCCTTCACTCACCTCCTTCCCTTCCCCTTCCCCTTTCCCTTTCACCCTCCCTGATTCCTTTTCCCTCCTTCCTCCTCCTCCTCTCCCTATTTGAATTTAAGTGTGCTTCTCTCTAGTGTGGGCATATAGTTGTTTGTCTTTTGGTTTCATATTATTATTGCGTACATAGGATGCTTGTTTTTCCATTCTTCTGATTCTTTACTAAGAAGAATGTGTTTCAACTCTGTCCAGGTTAATACAAAAGATGTAAAGTCTCCATCTTTTAATGGCTGAATAGTATTCCCTGGTATACACATACCACAGCTTGTTAATCTATTCATGAGTTGATGGGCATTGGGGCTGATTCCACTTCTTGGTGATTGTGAATTGCGATGCAACAAACATTCTAGTGCAAATGTCTTTATGGTAAAATTATATATATTTTTTATTCTGGGTAGATACCTAGTGATGGGATTGGGTAATCAAATGAAAGATTGACTTTTAGTTCTTTGAGGATTCTGCATACTTATTTCCATGGAGGCTATATTAGTTTGCAATTTAAACAACAGTGTAAGAGTGTTCCCTTCTCTCCACATCCACACTAGTATCTATAACTTTGAGATTTTGTAACACGGGTTATTCTCAAGGTGATATCTCAGAGTGGTTTTGATTTGCATTTCTCTGATGTGAGATAATGACCATTTTTTCATGTGTTCATTGCCATTCATGCATCTTCTTCACAGAAGGGTCTGTTCATATCTCTTGCCTGTTGATAGATGGGACTATTAGCTCTTTTGTTGCTGATTAATTTGAGTTCTCTATAGATTCTAGTTATCAGCTCTTTGTTAGATTCATAGCACGCAAATATCTTCTCCCATTTTGAAGGCTATCTGTTTGCTTAGGAGGGCTATCTGTTTGCTTACTACTACTACAGTACCCTTATCTGTGCAGAAGCTTTTTAGCTTGATCATGTTTCATTTCTTAAATTGATAGAGGCCATCTACAATAAATCCACAGCCAGTATCATACTGAATGGAATAAAACTGAAAGCATTTCCACTTAGAACTGCATCCAGACAAGGTTACTATCGTCCAGCTATCCAATATAGTGCTGAAAGTTCTACATAATGCAAACAGGCAAGAGACGGAGATCAACGGTATTCAAATGGGGGCTGAGGAGATCAAACTCTTGTTCTTTGCTGACAATATGATCTTAAAAAAAAACCCAGGGACTCAAACACAAGGCTCCTAGAAGTTACCAACAAATACAGTAAAGTCTTGGGATACAAAATCAATGCCCACAAACCAGTAGCCTTCATATGTGCCAATAACAGCCAAACTGAGAATCAAATCAAAGACATAATATCCTTCACAGTAGAGTCAAATAAAATGAAATACCTGGGAATATACCTAACCAAGGAAGGAAGGAAGAAAGAAAGAAAGAAAGAAAGAAAGAAAGAAAGGAAGGAAGGAAGGAAGGAAGGAAGGAAGGAAGGAAGGACTATGTAACTCTAAGAAATGAAATAGCAGAAGACATTAACAAATGAAAGAACATACCATGCTCATAGCTGGGAAGAATAAGCATCAAAATGTCCATAATACCCAAAGTGATCTACAGATTTAATGCATCCCCATCAAAGCACCAACATCATATTTTAAAGAACTTGAAAAAATAATACTACGTTTCCAGTGAAACCAGAAAAGAGCCCATCAGACAACGCAATTCTAAAAACTAAAAACAAATCTGGAGGCATCACGTTACCAGACTTCAGGCTATACTACAAGTCAACAGCGATCAAAACTGCGTGGTATTGGCACAAAAATAGAGATACAGACTTATGAAATAGAATAGAGAACCAAGAGAAAAAATAAGCCACATATCACCATCTGATCTTTGATAAACTAAACAAAAGCATACACTTCAGAAAAGTCTAATAAATAATTTAATAAATGGTCCTGGCACAACAGGTTAGTCACACATAGAAGACTGAAACTGGACCTGCACCTCTCACCATTTACAAAAATTGACTCTCATCAGATAAAAGAATTAAACTTAAGACACAAAATGATAAAAATTCTAAAAGAAAGTGTAGACAAAACTCTTGACAAAATCAACTGGGGTAAAGACTATGAAGAAGACCCTCTTGGCAATTGCAGCAACACCAAAAATAAATTTTTCCATTTTGAGAGATAATCCATATGTAGTGGACTATGGTCGCTTTTGTCTTCTCTACCCAGTATGCCCCATCATTCTGCTTCTTACTAGAAATAATAACTTCTCTCTTTTGGAGAACTTGTCCCTTATTCCATGGGGATTAAGCAGAGCTGTCAATCACAGTAACACGTCTTCATGTCCTACCAGCTGTGGGACTCGCCTCGTCCCATCGGGGTCTCTCAGCTCAGAAATGGCCACGAAACCAAGTCTATCTTGGGAAATTTTTTGTTAGAGATAACAGGGAAATCTCTTTCTCTTAGGGCTAATATGTTGAAAGAAATAAGCCTGATGTTTTTTGCTGACATTTCATCTAGCTATATTATAATAACAGGGAATTAGCCAATTTACAAAAAGCTTCTCAGGCAAGTAAATATGGAATGTGAATGGAGAGAGTGATTATTAGCATCATATGGGCTTGCAGATTCAATGCTGGAATAAACATAAGGTTTAGAGTAAAATGGCTAAGTTTCACATAATTTTAATAGAATTCAATAAATATCTAAGTTCCAAGCACAGTTATACGTCTGTGTGAGGAAGGCTGCAATAAATTGGTTCCAAGAGCCTGGTGCCTGTATGCTCCCAAAGCAGGCACATTTCCTTTCCAAGCTTCAAGCCAAGTCACAAACTTAAGTGGAGGTTCATGAGCCACTCCTTCTGAGAAGACTACTATAAACACACACAGTCCCTATCTGGAACACTAACCACTCCTATACTCATTAATCCTCCAACCATGGGTCCCAAAAAGCTCCTGGGTTTGGAACAAGTTCATATTCTCCACGTCCACGTCCAATTTCCACTGCCCACAATACACACAGTGAGGTCTAACTAGAGAACTCCATTATTGTCCTGAAAAAACAAAACAAAATCAAAACACCTTTTCATATCTATGGCACAATCTGTTCACCTTTCTAGCATGTCTTAATTCTCTTCTCCAACAAAATTCTCCTTTTACTAGCACTAATGGTATGTACTCCATACTACTCCTCTGCGAGCCCTAAAACATCAGCAGTTAGTCAAAACCCAGGCAAAATGCAGGTCATTTGGAATCATTTTTGGAAAATGAGCATGAATGGGAGCAAATGCCATATGACAAGCACATTTGCTGGCATAAGGCCCATAGGAAGATGTCTATGGGAAGGTACGTGTGACTCTCTTTGCATTACATTTATAATCCAGTGAGAAGAGAGATGGCTCCACAGGAGTTTTTCACTATAATAAAGGTCACTCTTCCATAGTTTGCTCACTTCCTAAGGCTAGAAGAGAGTCCACTAGCTAACCAAACCCTTCCTTTTGCTCTCAGCCTCCTTGAGTCATTTCTCTTCACTCTGAATGCCAGTAGCCTTTCCTGGAATAAAATTGAGGGAACCTCTGTAAAATAGCTTGTGCTTCTATGGCTAGCATATTGTCTACCCCTACTGGGAAGGGCCTGGCCCTGAGAAGCAGTTGTGCTAACAGGCTTCTTGTCTTGAGAATGATGATAAGTATATCAGAAGCATTCATCAATCTAAGGAAACCTGACCCCACTCAGTTTGTGCAACAATTTCTGTACTGCCAAGAGTGTTCTTACATCTTCCCAATTTAGAGATGCACCCGAGTCAACCTACCATAAAAGAGCCGGACTCTCATTATGAACACCCTGAGTATCTCGCCAGGTTCTGTTCTGAACCAGAGGCCATCCCCCTGCCCCAGAACTTGCATTTGTTTTCTCTATTTTGGACTCCAAGGTCATGAGCGCTATACTTTTTCTTATCAAGGACACTTCCCTTTATCTTTTCAGCTTCCTTTGTGCCCATATTATAAAGGCCAATGTCATCCTATTTCCACACTCCAGCTTCGTGAAGACCACTAAACCACCTATTCATTCCAGTGAAGCGAAATAATGAAGTTTAAAAAAATCCTGTTTAACATTTCCAAAAACATCTCTAATGTAATTGAACTGAATGAGAATTTAAAAGAAAGATTTTCTACCACTGACTTCTTGGCGTCAATGACTATGATTGAGTCCATATTTCTCTGTATGAAAACTAAATACATAAAACAAATTTCTCAGGAGTAGACATGGAATTGGTAAAGCAGGCCTGGAAAATGGAAATGTTGCCACATACTTTCCAGAGATGGCATGTCACTATTGCTCATTCCCTTCTCATATCCAAAAGTCTAAAAAAAGTGAGAATTACCTCATACTCATAGGGAAAATAGCTATATCCCCCAACCACCTGTGGGGGTTGAGTTGATTTATATATTTAAACGTTAAAACACTCCAAATATCCATTATATTATGAATAAATATTCTAGTCAGCCTACGTTTGTGTATACTTACGACCATTCATACCATATGTAGATATTACAGATAAACACACACAAAGCAAAAGAATTAACTCTGAGTTAACTCAAAATCAATACTATTTTTCTTGGATATAAGCCTCGCACGTGAATTAAGTCTGAGATCAGTGGTTTTGATGACATACATATAACCAGCAACCAATCGGTAAATGTTAAGATGTCACTGGGGGAGGGAAGAGAAAATTTAATGAGGTGTTCTAGGCAAATCAAGCCACCCATGAGTGTATTTTCTGGACATAGTGGTATTTTTACTGGCATGGCATAACTACATGATGTTATTTTTCATCAGTTAATATATTTTATTTAAACAAAAGTTTGACCAAAGCAGTTGGCAAAAGTCAGATTTTACTTTTCAATTTAAGGGGTGGTTTAGAAGAGCCATAGCTTTTGGGGTGCCATGTACGAATGGCGGTAGCTTCTTAAACTAGCTAAAATGCCACCAGTAGAGTAACATTAAGAACCCTTGGGTGGAAAAAATGAAAACCAGGTGAAATCCGCAAAGCTCTCCAAGAAAACTGACACTCTGTTTTATAAGTCATTCCATTACTATTGATGATTAGCTCATTTTCCTAAGGAGAAAAAAAAATGTTCCAGATGGCCAGCGATGAAAATAAACAATCATCAACATGAATCCTATTAAACAGCAACAGTCAATCAAGTTGTCCACCCTGTGTAACTATTGTCAATAGTATAGCGATCATTATCAAGAAACATAATCAAATTTAAATAGAGAAGCCTGTAATATGTAGCAAAGAATGCAAGATTGTATGTCATTTTAAACTGTACAGGAATGCTCGTGCCTGGCTAATTCATATTCATCTTTCCAGATCCATTTATTTTATTTTATTTTATTTTATTTTATTATTTTTTAAGATCCATTTAATGCATGAGCACCTTTGGGAAGCTTGCTCCAACCTGGCTCATCTCCCTTGCCCAGCTCCACACTGTGATGGTTCATATTTCCTTGCCCTCCGGGCACTAGTGTCAATGGGTCACAATGTAGCATCACTGTTTCTCCAAGTAGGCATGAGGGTCATTCCCAGTATTTGGCATCACTAGTCAGTGAATAGGAGCTCGGTAGATATCTGATTGCTCGATGCTGAGTGACGTCAGTGGGGGAAAAAACTAAGGAGGGCTACAGAAGTAAGGAAAAGCTAAGAGGTGGATGTGGATTTAACGCTGAGTCTTTACAGATACAAAGGATTATGTGGGCAACTGTCTCTGCTCAGCATCCCTCCTTCCAGAGCAGAGCTGCCCTTCCCACATTCCATGTAGCTCTGGAATTTAGAAGAGTCTAAAGCAGATGGTGTTTCTCAAGCTATGTACAGAAGTCAGTCAACAACTGGACACAGAACAATCAGAACTTTTCTTGAAGTATACCACACAGACATAGGGTGAGAGAGGCTTTTTCTTCCTTTTAGATCAAGCTATAAGCCTGTTAGCTAAGTTTCCCAGCCTTGTCCTCATGTGGGAAACGCATTTACGAAGGAGGAGAGAATACAGCCAACAAGACAGGCAAGATGCACCAAGAAATACAGTGGAAGCAAGCATGAAATCCAGATGTGCCCCTCCAGTACATATTCTGCCTTGTTTCAGTTATAGGGAAATGTGGTCTGTCATTTAGAACCCCAAAAGCCCCAGTTAATGCAATAAATCTACAATAAAGTGTATAGTAAACCAAGTTCTCTTATGTATATTTTCTATTTTGAATTTCCAAATTATCCCTCATTACTGGCAGTACAAATATTCTAATTTTAAAGATGAAAAAAAGTAAGGCTCAAAGAGGTAAAGTACTTTGTTTCAAATCTCATAGAGAAAAATGCGGCTAAGGTACTTGGATGCTCTGATTCAAATGCGATAGTCTTTTTACTACATTGAAGTTAAAACTCTAGCTCATATTTACAACAGGACGAAACGTGCTATTATAAAAATGTATAGCTGGGTGGTCTAGGCTGAGCCAGCCCTGATAATGAGGAAGACAGGAGGGAAATGGCTGTCACCGTTTCTGTGCAGAGTACAGAATAGTTTTTGCCCAGAGCAGAAACATCCTGCACCAAACGTGGGGTTTGCTCATGAATGTATCTCTGGTACATCTCAGAAATTTGGAGACGGGGACTAATGACTTAAAATGATTGGTAATCAAGGAAAATTTTTACCTAGAGGATCATTTATACCCACACTTTTGGTTAAGTGTGGTTAAGCACATTCAAGTTAAATTTGTCTTCCTTAACTAAAACGCTTGAGTTTTAGGAACTGAGGAAAGATGGAAATATACTTATATTTACTTAAAAATGTTCTCATCTATCAAATTTCAAAAATAAATTATTCTGGGTGGCACCTGTGGCTCAAAGGAGTAGGGCGCTGGCCCCATATGCTGGAGGTGGCAGGTTCAAACCCAGGCCCGGCCAAAAACCAACTGCAAAAATACATATAATAAATAAATAAATAAATAAATTATTCTATCTAGAATGAAAAAGATATTAGCTAGGAAGGGCTGTATGTCTAGAAAGATAGATTTTTTTTTTCAAGACAGAGTATCAAGAAACGTCAGTTGAATATAAGTAGAAAAACAATGTAAATCATTTTGTAAGAAATCTAACTACTATGTACTTAGTAACTTAAAAAAATAAACTATTTGCCAATTTTAAAGTTAACTGATCTTTTAATGACTTTGTTGTGTCTGCTTTTTGCTGGAAAGCATCTGAGTATTTGGTTGCAGCATGGAGGTCATAGTTTCAGTTGATCTTTTAGATGGGTATCAATCATTTGTGACCTTAAGGGAGTCATGATTTGTGTTAGGTAGGAGAATGCAGATTTGCGACAATAAGGGGTTGTAAGTAAAATAGTATTTTTCAGGTAGGTTATGTGTGGGTATTCCGCTGCATTTTTCCATATTTCGGTTGGATCTTAGAAAAGCATCAATTACTTTAAAATGTCATTTGCTGAGAGCTCAGTTACTTCCATCTATATATAGTTCTTTAGGTGACTCGGGTGATACAAAGAGGTGATGCTGAAATGCTAATTTGAGTGTGGTGTCATGACTCTCAAAGTCATATATTGTATGCTCCAATGATTAGGTCTCTGACAGCTGTGTATTCTTCAAATGATTCACATATATCAACCTTCTCATCAGTGACCTTTGCTAAATGGGGAAAATTCTCATCCCATATTTTCTTTTAAAGAAGTATTTTGAAAAAGGTAGCTTTTTTCAAAATACTTGGATTTTTTGCTACATATCATATTTAGTTTTACTTTGCAAAGAAATATTCAAGTTATTTTGACTTGATACATCACACAAAAATTCTGTATTCCTATACAAATCTTCTTTCAATAACTCACATCTCTAATTCTTTTCTTCATAAAATTTAATTATCTGTTCTTGCAGAGATAAAGTTTTGGCTACATCTGTCCTTGCAATAGCCAAGACACTTTAGAATTATAGGACAAATTCATAATGAAGTCATCCTTCAACTCTAGCATGTTAGGAAAGCGATGCTGCCGTGTTGCATTTGCACAAATACAATTAATGATACTAATTACTTGTTGCGATGTGTCACTTAAAATAGTAGCTTTAGCATGGAGATTTTGCTGATGCAAGATACAATGAAAAGAAATGGGAGCATCTGGATCTGTTAATACTTTTTGCCATAAACCCTTCATATTTTCCTGCCATGGAAGGTGCACCATCTGTATATATACTCACTAAATTTACCAAATTTAATCCAAAGTCAGTTCAAGATTTATCTTGAACATTGTTGAAGGTATCTGTCACCTGCATTCTGTTCTCAAGTGGGAATTTCTTCATTGCAAAGAAAATCTCCTGTTATGACCTGATTGAGTCAGTGGTACCAAGTGAGCCATTCAAAGTGATTGAATAATATATACATATTTTTTCCTTTTGAAGTATTGCATGAAGTTGTTCAGTTAAGTGGAAGGCTAATACATGCTGCCAATCAGCTATGGTGCTCCTGGAAATAGGCAATTGTTTGTTCTTTGAAAACTTATGGAGGTCCAATCATCTTACATTGACAATGCATTGTTTCACAATTTCTGCATCACTGAATAACTTCCCTTTCCCCCCTAGTATATTAGCTATTTTATAAGTTGTTTCAATGGCATTATTTCAGGTCTTGTTGCTTGAAAGAATTGTCTTTGCTTTTGCTTGTTGTCTTTTAATTTCTGCAGTACAACCTTTTGCTTCTCTCTGATTTAAAATATGTGTGGTCCTTATGAGTGTAATAATGCTGACATACATTGGAGTGCTTTAATATTAACATTACAGTATCACAAAGCAAGCAAATCACCTTATCTTTAGCAGATAAGCAATAATTTTGCAACTCTCAATCCTCTGTAAAACAATCTGTTTTCTTCTTCCTTCAGTGTTCTCTTAGTGCTATTTTACATGATGGGCTATTAAGAAGACAGAGTTAAGGGCGGCGCCAGTGGCTCAGTGAGTACGGCGCTGGCCCCATATACTGAGGGTGGCAGGTTCAAACCCGGCCCTGGCCAAACTGCATCAAAAATTAGCTGGGCACTGTGGTGGGCACCTGTAGTCCCAGCTACTTGGGAGGCTGAGGCAAGAGAATCGCCTAAGCCCAGGAGCTGGAGGTTGCTGTGAGCTGTGACTCCACAGCACTCTACCGAGGGCGATAGAGTGAGATTGTCTCCACAAAAAAAAAAAAAAAAAAAAAACAACCAAAAAACCAACCCTTAAAAAAAAAAAAAAACAGAACTTGTTAAAAAAAAATTTGGGACATGGCA
>CAUYRH010178231.1:0-58099 GCA_963574655.1 Perodicticus potto
GGGACTTCCCAAGTTGGGGTCAGGGAAGGTGAATTAGAGGGAGGAGTTTTGATCATGACTAGATCTCCAGGAGGGAAAAGTTCCTGTTTTAGTTAGTATGTCCCTCCCCAAAAGGGGAGCAGGACTTTCAGGCATGATTAGGGAGGCATGAGAGAACAGCAAGTCATCGCAATTGCAGCTTAAAGGCTAGGAGAAAAATGTGGTAACCGGCTTTCCAGACACCCCCTGTATAGATATGGATTTGGGAGATAAAAGACCAAGGTTAGAGAGAAGTACAGAAAAGGTTGCTCCAGTGTCCAAAAGAAATTTTATCTCCTGGCGCTCCACTATAAGGCAGACCTGGGGCTCTTGAGGGGTGATGACACAAGCTGGAGCCATGAGAATTTGTGAAGGGCCATATTCTTTTAAGATGTTTGACCCTTATCTTATTCTAAGTTCTTGTGGCTCTCCCTCAGGCTGCTCTTGGCAGGCACCATTAAGAGCTGTGGCAGGATATTAAAGTGGTACTTTCTGTTAAGAAAATAGTCTGGAAACTAGAGAAGACCCTGACAGGGTATATGGGCAGAGCACAGTTGCTCAGTGAGGGTATTCTTAATAATCAGCCCACCTCTGTGAGTTCAGACCTTCTTGTATGGCAGAGGCTCACCCCAGGAGCTTTAGTCACAGCCAGATTCTGCCAGAATATCATGGCTATTGCTTCCGAAATGCTACCAGATTTGTCATTTTCTCAGCAGGAGTTAGCTAAGTCTACAAAACATGATATGATTTCCTATCTAACTGAAAGTTCAGACAACTCTAAATTTAATCCAGTTTAGTTTAATAAACAATTGGTTAACTATACATGCCCTTAATTATTTATTTTATTTCCTATCAATAAATCCATGGGTAGGTATTATAACAATCTGCAGACTATCTTAACTTCATTTTCTGATAACCTTTGTTCTACACAGATTAATTCTGAAATGTCAGTGATGTTGTTTTCACTTTAGAAATGCGCTGTGATGGGGCGGTGCCTGTGGCTCAAAGGAGTAATGCACCAGCCCCATATGCCGGAGGTGGTACGTTCAAACCCAGCCCCAGCCAAAAAAAAAGAAATGTGCTGTGACTTGCCCTCTTGTAGGTTTGCTTCAGTATGATGGGTTTGCATTGATGTCTGCCGTACCTTTGTCTGGTTCATATGGGGAAGCAAGGGCATCACGTTTTGAAACCCTTGATGAGATCTGTCCTGGCTATAGCATAGCCCAGAGACACGATAGAGCTTGGAACCAGCTGGTTCACATGGAGAGCAAATCATTTGGGTCAGCAAAAGTTCATACCAGCTCCCATGGTCTCCAGACTCTGACCAGAAGCAAGTAACAGCTACGCCCTGTGGCTGCGGGTGGGGAAAGAGGAGTGAGCAGTGAGTTGTCTTTTGGTTTGTGAATAGGAGTTTTGTAATGAGACTGTCCATAAGTCAGCAAATAAACTGTTTTAGAGCTCTCGGGACAGCAGCATTCAGGGATGGGTTGACTGGCCAGGTGATATTAAACATCTGTGGTTTTGTCAGCTTCTTTCATTCCACTGAGAAGCTGCTCCTTTTCTATCCTAGATGGCTCTGCTGGTTTGTCAGTCTTAGAACTCATCCCTGGCCCTGCCGGGCACGCTTATGACCTAGGCCTGGTCCCCTCCAACCTTCTCTCCTTTGGGATTGGGCCAAGGCACATTATCCGAGTAGGGTCAATGGCATCCTTCTGAGAGCTGTGGGCACTGGGATGGATTTGAGATGCTTTTGGATGGCAAAGTTGTATTATATAGAGAAAGGCTGTGCAGCAAGAGAGAATGAGCCACTGTATAAAAGAAGAGAGACAAGTAGAACAAGGAGTAAGGTGGGCAGAGAGAAGGAGAGAGAAAGAATTTGTTACTACGTGGGCTCCTGTGCCTGAAAAAATTCCACCCTTTAACATTCCAGTTATTGAGCCCCTAAATCCGCTTTTCTGCTTATGATTATTTATGTTGGGTTTCTTTTACTTACAATGGAAACATTCGTCATATACAGGGTTGAAGGACTAAGACACAAGATTTTGCTGTTCTTCAGGTAACTACGTGGCTTTGGGAATCTCTTAACTAATCTGCAGATCTCTTTCCTCCCTTGCAAAGTGGAGTTAAATCTGGCTGCAGTGGCTGGTACACACACTGGGAGATGGGTGTGGAATGAGGGAAGTAGCTGAAAGTATGGGGGTGGTTAGTAAGCCTAGGGTTTAACCCTGTGAAATTGTCGCCATTTGACCATCAAAAGAAACAGTTTCTTAAACTAATGATCTTTTCAGCTACAGCAGACGTAGAAGCACACTGTCAGTTCACATTTATTGAGAACCTAATATGCGTGGGCATTGTGCTGGGCATTATGAAGGAGACTGTAGCCAAGGGAGGGGCTTGAAACTTAACTAAAGAAACCATTATTCTGGTGTTGGCCTTGTTCCATCAACTAATAAAAAGATTAGGTTTTCTTAAAGATTTCATATGTATCAATGGAATGTCACTTGCACACTTGGAGAAGGGTCTTAATAGTGTCAAACGCAAAGAAGAGTTCTGTAACTACACTTCCTAGAACCCCTTTGTTTGCAATCTCTTTCTTCTTTGAACTCTTTTGGAACGGTGACATTTGCAGCCTCAAAAGCCAAGAACTAAGGGAGTCAAGGAAAATGCTGAACTTATTACGGCTTTCCTTTGGTCTCTGTGCCGGTTCACCCGTCAGCATGAGAATTTTCTCCTTTCACCCCTTTTGTCTGGCAAAGAACCAATTCAAAATCTTATCCCTGCAGCTTCAAACCCCCAATTTACACCAAACGGAGGGTAAAAAATGCTAATGACACACAGCAGAAGAAAAACAGAAATTTCACTATGATTTCAGCTTCTGGGTAACTGGATGGTGTCTGAGATGCCCTTCAGTGCCACTTCTGTCGGAATTTCTTGATTTAGAATCTGTGCATGGTGCAGCGGTCTGCTGTGATGATTTATTTGAGGTATCAAATAAATAAATTGTTTGCCCACCAATTCTCCTCCGCGGGGTGTGTACTTAAAAACCGAGCCAATTTGCCTACATCAGGCTGGCTCCCGATTTTGTATAGAAAAAGCATTACCCATTGGGGGAATAATACAGTTATTAACCCCCCTTGAGCAGTCATTTGGCTGTCCTGTCAACAACTCAGTGGTTCTTAGAGACTTCTCCCCAGACAGGGACACTTCTCAGCTTTAGATGAACAGCATTTTCTTCCTTTCTTATTTATTTTAAGTGAGGCCTGTTTTTGCCTTGCTCATTCCTTTCATTTTAAAAAAAATCACTTTCATGTGGAATAACTTGCTACTTTGCCAAATCTGTCCATCAAAATGAGGAACCTTGGGAGTGTTTTAGTGGGCTTGTGGAATAAGTGTTCTTATTAATGAATGATGGACTTGAGTAAAAACCCACGTGGTAGAGGATATGGGCACTAACGTGCAACCCTGATGTTTTAATTTGCCTTCTGCAAATAAGAGAGATGTTTGTCTTCTGGGTGAACATGAATACAGCAGTTCAGTGCAATCCTGGCTGTGGTGGATGGCTGCAGAGCTCCTCTGGCATTGCCAATCCCTTATACTTGTGCACACACGTTTTACAAGGGGCTGCTCCCGTTGCTAAAGGAACTCAAGTCAGTTTTGTAAGAATGGCCTGTGATTGGCAGGAATGCTGGCTATTGTAACTATCATATTGTTTGGTGGTGGAGAATATTTTTTATTGCTGGTTCAATAGCATTTCACAGTTATTAAACCACAGTCATTGTCCCCAGAGGCTCCCAAAGGCTTAGAAACTTTGGGGCACAGGGGAAAAAGTACACAGGCACAAAACCTGTCAATTATTCTCATTGTTCCAAAGTGGCTGTCATACTCTTGGCTTTGAAGGTATCTGGGGAGAAATGTTTGAGGAAGTAGCTTTTCAGATATATTTATGAGCAACTTGTTTTCATCAATTCGAACTTAAGGAACCAAATTCAATCACAAAATTTATTTTGAAGTGAAAACATTACAGAATGATACACCTATATTATCATAACTGTACATTAAAGCATGCAGATTAAAAAATGTTCATGGTATTGGCAGATATGGCCAAATATCCTATAAACTCCAAGATGAATGTCTGTCTGAAATCACTGCCAGGGCCCAAGTAAAATGCTCCAAGAAGGAGATGAATGGATGTGATCAGGGAGGGAACACATATATTTCTCTGCAAGTAGGAGCTCCCCCAGCTCATTTGGCAGATAATGAAAATATCCTGAAAGTGAGCCGGGTGGATGACCTTGTACAGCTGGCAGGTGTTAGTGACGACTGAGGACTTGCCAAGAGAAAAAGGCAGCCCAGTGGACATTTCCTCCCTTTTGATAAGCTCACATTTTAGCATGAGCGCAGAGCACAGGGCCTGAGGCTGGTCCTGTGGGATTAACAGGGGACCCTGATAGCTGCACAGTGTACTTATAAAGGTTGCCCCAAGTAGGAAACATTTAGGGTCTTTTGCAAACATGGCTTTTTCTGGGAATTTGATTACTTTTTGTTATTTCTCCTGACAGCCCAAGCCAGTCCTGAAGCCAAGTCTCCTCAGCTCTTTGCATTCTTTCTGTATTGTTTCTTTTTGCTTCTTCCAGGCAGCATTTGTGAGGCCCCAAGGACCACACCAACACTCAAGTTGGTGGATGCACAATTAATCTTCTGCTGAAAGAAAAATGCATTTGTATTTCTCTTCAAGTGTCTCTGGCAACAACTGGGTGTGGGCAGGAACTAGTGTTTACCTAGACAAAAACAGAAGATGTATGACCTCTCTAAGCACTTCTGGGGCTGGCTCTTCTCTGGTGATGTCGCTCCATGCCTGGACTCTGAGATTTTTCTCTTTTTCTAGAAGTAATTGCATCTCGAGAGGAATCTACCCCACATGAATGTTATGTGTTCAATGAATTTATGGCGGTTGTGTTAGTTCTGTTTGGTCTTGGTTTCCTATTTCTCTTTGTGAAAGGGGGGAATCTACCTTAAATTCCTGGAGACCTCTGGTCATTCTCTCTTCTCTGTGCCTGTCTCCTCCACCCCATTTCTGCCACTCTTCATTTCCCACCAAGGGAGTCAGGGTCCCTTGACTGGAGCTATGGAAGGCAGACTCCTCCCTGGGATAACCGTAGATGCCATTCTCACTGACTGAATACTTCTCATGTCCATTACATGCATTTTGTATAATTAATCTATACTTTTCTAGTCTACATTTTACCTTTTGCCTCCAAACTTTCCCTGAATCACTCAAAAGGAGTTTTCCAGGCTCTGTTTTCTATTTTAACATTTAAACTGGAGAATAGGAATCTTTAAGGTTAATTCTAGGCCATATCAATTAAACCACTTTTTTTTTAAAAAAAGAAACTTATTGGCTGAGTTGTTCTCATGAGCCACACAATCTGTTTTGTCAGTATATAATTCCCCCCTTCCTGTTAGTTCTAGGCTTAAGGGGTCATTTGTGAATATTTCTGACCTTAAAACAACAATAACAATAACATCTTCTCATTGAAAAGAGGAAGGATATACACTGAGATGGTAACATGGTTATCTTTGGGGGTTTGGGTAATTTTCTCTCTTTCTGAGTAGTGTGAATTAGTACTTATACTAAAAAAAAAAGAGGTATTTTACTAACATCCCTCTCTAAGAGCTATTGGGTATTGTGGTGATTTCACAAGGAGTAATTTGCAAGGAGACTATGCCTCCAAAGAGAAGCTGCGGGTTATCTGCTACCTGTAGCAGTGTGTCACGTTGAGCAACTCACTAGGTTAAGGCCTCAGATTTTCTTGTGTGCAAAATGAGGACAATAACATCCACTTCTGGGAATTATGGTGAGCATCTATCGAAGTAAAGCATGTGAGACAACTTGGATACATGCTACATGCTGCCCACAGAGGAGGAATAACAATCGTGATCCTTGGTTGAGGGGGCATCAGGGAGTCGAATGTAAGCTCAGGAATCTAAAAAAAGGGAAAGCACATGCCCAGGACCTAGAAAACATGAGGCAGGCATTTTAATGATCTAAATAGCAGCTTCTAGCACTGTGGTGTGAAGGGAAAGTGTGTGTGTGGCGATGACCAACATTAACACCAAACTGCAATAAAATAATTGTTTTAGCACCCACAGACTCACCACACAACTGATTGAAGAATTTTTTTAAAAACTGGTTTGTGCGGTGCCAGATGTTTGGAAAACTGTTACCGAGAGGTAAAATTATTAAAAAGCCAAATGAAAACAACAATCTCTCACAGAACACCCAAGCAACTCCCTACATTAAACACAAGCTGCAGTGGAGTTTTCCTAGGGAAATCTTTCCCACAAGAATGAAGTGGCCTTCTAGAAGCAGTGGCAGGTAGGAAAGAATAGTGGGTGGGGAGAGGGACAACGGTCAACACATGTTTTGGTCGCATGTGTGACAGTGGTCCGATAAAATTATAATAGAGCTGAAAAATTCCTATTGTCAGTCATAGTTGTAGCTGTCATAAATTTCTAGTGCAACATGATACCTTTTGTATGTTTAAGGCGATTGTAATACTTACCGTGTTACGATTTGCTGCAGGATTCAGTCCAGTGACATGCTGGACAGGTGTGTAGCCAGGAGCAATAGACTGTCCCACACAGCTCAGGTGTGTAGCAGGCTGCACCATGTAGGTGTGTATAAGTACACTCTATGATGTTCCCACGAGGATGACGTCATCAAACAACACAGTTCTCAGAAGGTATCCCTGGCATTAAGACACCCCTGACTGTGCCTTGAATATCTCCCAACTCACTGGATGCCTCTGGGTCCTGGTGAAGACGCTCAGCCTGAAAGAGCTTAGAACTGTTTCCAACTCATCCCAAGTGCCAGGAGGGGCTGCTCTTCTCGTGGGTCTGGATTGTTCAGCGGCGAAGGGGTTACGTGTGGCGATCAAAGATTTAAACTGTCATGTCCACGGTAAGCTAGGGAACAGGCTGTGCAGAGGCCTTAATAAATCTGCCCTTGACTTATGGCCGAACCTCATTCAGCAGAAAATTATTTCTGCAGCATATTGAGTGCTCTGCTCTGATGGAGACAGAAATAAAAGAAAGGTGGAAATGGGGAGAAGAGAATAGAAATTCAATCCATATGCGGTGGGGAGGACTCTTGGGTAAATTCTTTCTCAGATGAAATAAGAAACAGAATGTGTAGGACTCTTGGAACAGGGAGCATTCCTTTGATTTCTAAAATGTCTTAGGGGAGGCAAATGGACAAAGAGTGAGTCTCAGGAAAGATCCATAAGGGGGGCAGAGAAGGGGGAACGAGGGGGCAACCTACCCCTTAGTGATTTAGACAGCATTGTTCATTCATTTATTCATTTAGTCCATCAGGCTTTATTGGGTGTTTACCTCCTCCAAGTATGGAGATGAGCAAGACATCTTGAGGAGCTCAGAGCTAACCGGTCAGATCAGCACGTTTGTCACACACCTAACAGTTGTCAGGCACCAGCTCAGCGCAGTACGACATGGGGGAGGGGAGCTCCTGGAACCTTCCTTGAACAAAATGGGAGAAGGTGTGGTGGGATTTCTGGTATCAGAGAAGAACCTTTTTCGCAAGACATTTTCCCAATTTGGTGTAAGGAATAGAAATTTAATTAATTTGAAAGGCCGATTTGGAGGGGAAAAAATACCCGATCTCTTGCTCAGATGATATGTGCTTTACATCTCCTTATTGCTTTTTCTTATGACATTTTAGAAAGAGAAGAAGGGGTTAAGATTGGAGGTGTCTTTATTTTTCAGTTCAGTTCATAAAAGCATGAAAGATCCTTTCAATCCCAGGCCAGAGATAATTTGAATTCGAGGGATAATTTAGGAGACAGGTCTTCTTCTCTTTCCACTAGTTCTGAAACTACTGGGGAAAGCTCAAAAAAAAAAAAAAAAAAAAAAGCACAAGAAAATAATGAAAATGTTTCCTCTTCTAAATAATTTATTTGCTGTTCTTTTTTTTTTCTCCCCATACTTTCGTTCCCAGAGCTGTAATGAGTTTTAGGAACATAAGGTGTCAGATATTGGCTTTTGTTGTTGTTGAGTTCTATAAATTCATGACCCCTCTGGGCATTCTAGGCATAGATAATATATAATTTACAAAGAGATCTGCAGCTTTCATCTTCTCTCTAGGTTCTGGAGCTTTTTGTTCAAAGGATGATTTGTTCTGCTGCAGTGAGACCAGTCTCATGTCTAAAAGTTTCAGTAGAGGAGGTGGTAGCATGTCGCCCCTCAGTACTGAGGAAGTGGAGGGGTTAAAGGGGAGGACTGTGCTCATCATGATCTCTCAACACTTTGGGAGAACAAAGATACAATTAGTTTAGGAATTTTTCCACGAAGAACTGCATTACCAGTTTCTAGAGCAGGGTGAACCATCCAACATGGAGTCCCCCAGAACCATTTGTTTGTGTTTGAGTGTGTCTGAGGTGGACCAATTCAATGGATCTTCTGTCACCTCTCTTTCTCTTCATCTCTGTCATTTCTGTCTTTGTCTCTGTCTCTCTATGTGAGAAAGTTAAACCCAGTGGCTTGAAGAAGCCCCTAGCCGTGGTTATCTCTCCAGGTGAACCTTGAAGAGCCGTGGAGATTCAGAATCTGAGAGGCGATGAGACTGCTGCTGCCAAGAAGACTGGCTGCTATCGATCAGCATCTCTCTGGGTGTTAAATAGTTAATGACGCATTATTTGAAAGATGTTATTGATAAGCTCAATTTAATGTCTTTTTGCATAAATATATACACATGATTTTTAAATTTTAAATTGTTCACCTTATTACCTATTTAATTATATAACTAAGTTTCATCCTAACAGGGCACTTTGGAGAGGTGCATGTTCCACCTGGATATAGAGGAACTTGTGATTACTTACGCCGCTCTGGGTGAATTACATCATCACTCTGTTCCTGGCTTTCTCCAGTTGTACAAAAAGAGATCACACTTCTTTTACGTTCCTCATGCAGTAGAAAAGCTAAGGTGATCTCCCTCCTCATCACGTCTCCACTTGAAGTTCTTCAAGAAGTTTCTATAGAAGTAAAAATAATGATGATTTTCTTTTATTTTGATGGTTGTAATTTGGCCACCTTCATTTAGAATGGGAAACAAAGTTGAAGACACTTGCTGGTTTCATAAACAGTTTAAGTATTATGATCCGTTTTGGTCCATAATTGATGACTACATTCACCTCATCTTTCTAGGAAGCCACATAGCTCTGGCCATGACATGTGCCCGAGGACTCTTCTCACTGCTCAAAACAGAACTGTGAGGAAGCATCTCGCCAGCATCTGGCGTGGCTGAGCCCCCCTTCTTTTCCTTTTGCCCTGTGTAGTCTCCCCTTTTCTCATCTAAGCCAAATTCCTTTTCTTTATTCTTAAATTCAGAGAGTTCAGTGCGTTGAACAAGAAGGTTGGAGGACTCAGAGGAAACTTTTGACAAATGTCTCGTGGTGAGGGGGTGAGAAGGAGGAGGGAGAAGCTAAAGGAAAAAGCAAAACCTTAGGCTAAGAAAGAGGAGGAGGAGGCACCAGTGATCATGGAGGTGGGTTTGCCTATTAATTCCTTTTCACATTCCTGACTTGCCCTGAAACAAAAGACACTCAAAAACTTTTCAAAGGCAGGAAAACCACGAACTGGAACAAAGCAGGCCAATTATAAGGGAGAGAGTTATGTAAAGTGTCAAGTTAGTCCATCCTGGGAGGTATAATGAAATCCAATGATTGGCTCCATCAAAACTCCAAAGAAAATCAAAAGAATGGAATGTGTCTGAGTACAATTTCTGAAAATGCAAACTTGTTTTTTTAGCTTGATTTATCTAAGATCGAAACTTAGACAACTAATTACTGGGAAAGTATTTGGTTAGGTTTTGAAAGACTCTTTGGTAGAAATTGACTAGCCGTTAAAATGGAATATTTGGAATGACTGGGAGAAAAAAAAGAACTGGAAAGGTGTGCTCAGTAGAGATAAGGGAACAAAAATATGCAAAAGAGGAGATGGCATTTTGTATTTGTGAGGATGAGAGTAAAGGTGTCCGAGCAAGTTAATTTGCCAAGTTTTGCTTGTGAATTGTTTCCTTAATGTGGTTACCAGGAAGGGTTATAACTTTAGTCTTTTATGCAAAGTAACATCTTACTATAGAACAAAAAGTATCAAGCTTCTGGTTACTGTATCTGAAATCCGGAATTCTGCTTCAGGCATTCATCTCAAGTCTAGTTAACTACAGAAATAAAACTGGAGGGAATTTGGCCTTCAGGTTATAGGGCTGGAAAATGCTTTGAGAAGCCTTCTGGTTGGATTATTTCTAAGCCCTCCCTGACAGATGAAAATTTATCTTATTTTTAAATATTCCCCAGAGGAACAGTGTCCACAGACTCCCTTAGTAACTCACTCTAGTTTTTAACGACCTCCACATTCAGGAAATTCCTTCTTCTGTCTTTCCTAAATTCACTCTGCTAAAGCTTAAGTCCATTTTCTTTGGACCTGCCCCAGTAGAGATGGAAAAAAAGAGACTTACCCTGTTGAATAAACATCTTTTCACATCATTAAAGATTAATTTTTTTTTTTGCAGGTTTTTGGCCAGGGCTGGGTTTGAACCACCTCCGGCATATAGGGCCGGTACCCTACTCACTGAGCCACAGGTGCCACCCAAGATTAATTTTTAAAATCCAAAACGTTCTATCTCATCTTCCTTATCACGTTGAATCTCCCAACTTCTGTTAGTCTTCCTTCACAGGTTCCATCTTCCAACCTCTTACCCTCCTTTGCTGTTGCCTCAGACACCTCTGTTGTCTGAAGTCTGTGCTGTGTCCTGGGGGCAAGAAGAGAGACCATGGCAATGCATGTTCTTCCTTATTTCCTTGGGCTGTCTGTGCCAAGCTTGTGTAGCAGGCTAAATAGTACGGATGTTTTACCATTGTAACCTTTTTCTTCCCCACTTTATAACTGTTTTCAAAGCCAAATTTTGTTCATACAATATTTCTGTGGGCATTTACAGGGGTATATACTGTATTTTTAGGTTTTGGAAGAGCAAAAAGAATTGTGACATTGATATAATATACTAAGAATTCCTCAAAATCATACAGGGTAAATTCAATGGTGGCTCCCAGATTAGAAAAAATCTCCTTTTGTTCATGAGATCTTTTCACTGGGTACGAGCATTTTAGGAAATCTCTAAGCTCTGCCCAATTGTTATTTGATATGGTCTATGAATCAGTTTCTGCTGCTTGGGTTGGACTACTGCGCCTGCCCTAGTGCTTGGTGGTGAGACTCTGGAGTCCATCTAGATATTACATTTGCCAGCACTTTAACAAAAACTTTCAGGGCAGGGCACTGGAATCAAAGCTATTGGCTGAATGAAGTAGTAGATCTTTTATAACTTACTTTTCCATTAAATGAGACCCTTCTCTTATCCATTTGCACAGTTTCCAATAGAATTGGATGCTTGGAGATCAGAGAATCACTGACTGGCTTTATAGTTTTCATTTGCAAAAATTTCTAAAGAATTTAAAAAACAGTTTGAAGTACTTGTGGATTTCCCTGTAGTTTTCAAAACAAGCTTGTGAGGGTGTTAAATGGAGATAACTTACTTCTAAAAAAACTATTGCTATTTTTATGAATCATGTATTTACTTACAGATGTGTCATAGCATAGATCATGGAAGGAACAGAGGCATGCAGACAGCAAGTTGCTTGTCAATCATTCTCTAAAATCAGTTTATCTCGAACTAGGGGACAGTGCTGTGTTAGGAGCGGGAATCGCAGAGGCCACGTGTTCATTCAGTCTCATTCACTAAGTGGCGTCTATCATGGGCCAGCTACTAGTCTAAGTAGCAGGGTGACTGCAGAGATTAAAAAGAGACAAAAATCCCTGCCCTCAGAGAACCCAGTTTTCACTTTTATCTTCTCCAGCATCTATTAGAGTTAAATTTTTTCCTTTAAAATAATAATCAGAAAAAGAAGTTTACCTTTAAAAATGTATCTCTTACCTTGCAACCATGAAAATGATGATTTATGAGGCGTTGATGATGATGCAGAAAACACATCCTGGGTTCCGATTCTAAATGACAGGAAGGATATGAAGGTGCAGATGCATTCTGTTCTAAGTCAAAATTAAAAGCAACATCATCATCCCCCTCTAAATGCACATACAAATAAAGTTTACAAAAACCAGACATGTGGCAGCTCCCTTAGCTCCGTCCACAGGGCGCTGGCCACATACACCTAGGGTGATGGGTTCCAACCCGCCCCAGGCCTGCTAAGCAACAATGACAACTGCAGCCAAAAAATAGCTGGGCATTGTGGCGGGTGCCTGTAGTCCCAGCTACTTGAGAGGCTGAGGCTAGAGAATCGCTTATACCCAAGAGTTTGAGGTTGCTGTGAGCTGTGACGCCACAGCATTCTACCCAGGGTGACAGCTTGAGACTCTGTCTCAAAACAAACAAACAAACAAACAAACAAAAAAACAAAAAATCCCCAGATTTGCAGAAAAGTCAATAAAATGGTAATGTTGCTTGTGTTTGGGTGGCAGGATAATGGGCAATTTTTCTGCTTTTTACTTCTCTGCATTTTTTCATTCTTTTATAGAAATGATATATTACTTTTATAATAGAACGACACATGTTCATTAAAAGAAAATTATTTCTTTCCATCTTTAAAGGATTTAAAGTTTTACAGAGTCTCTCATTAAAATTCTTTGCCTCGGATGGATCAGTCCCTAAGCCATTATCGGTGGAGACTTGACAGATACACACCTGGGGAAGAGAGATGCACCAGGAGGGCGGAGCCCGAGAGGGAGGCAGAAGCCAATTGCAGTCCCAACACACTTCTCTCTCTCCTGGATGGCTACCCTTTGGCAATCTCATGTTGTTCTCTCAGTTAGAAGCAGAGTAAGAAATGAACATTTAATAAATACATTAGGCATTGTACATCTCATCCCATTTTACAGGTGGGGAAACAGGCTGGTGGTATTATGCAGTTACTTGAGAAGGTGATAAAAGGTGTAGTCTGCATGCAAATCCAGGTTGCCTGGCTGGAGGTGTCGGAGGACCGGCTTTCTCTGGGCTTTCAAAGAAGCCTCTTGAACCTTCCCGACAGAGCTGTCCAGGGATCTGGGTAGAGTTTAGGTGTGGCAACCATGTGTCTAGAGTGGTCAGGGCAGTCCTGATTAAAAGAAAATTAAAAGAAATAACCCCAAGAAGGGTCAATTATCAGATATGTGACTAAATGTGACTATGATTTTGGTGGCTTTGTCAGAATATTTTCTATCCATTCATAAATCAGAAAAAATACCTTTTCCAGAACCACATGCTTAGCTTTGATTAAGGAAACAGCATTACTTTGGATAACAAAGTAATGAGAATATGAGAGTCCAAGACCTTTTTTCAAGGCAGAAGGCATGTATAAAAGTTGTTTTTTTAAATGTTTGAGTTCAAGATTTGTGCTGAAATCTCTTAGTTCTTGCAACCTTACACACAAAGGCTCTAGGACTTTGGATTGCGGGTTTAATCAGAATTCTAGGAAAATAGAGAAGTATTTTTCAAGGGTTTGTCTTTAAAGGACCACAGGCTGTAGTGCAGAATGACCCAGCTAGCATTTTGTTTACTATTTTTTTTTTTTTGACCTAGAGGCCTTGGAGGTTACTGACCACTGTATTGGAGGGTCTCTGATTTACCACTTTCCAGGAGGTAAAGTCAAGGTAGGTTGAATCAATTGGTTCGGTTTTCAAACATTCAGAGGTCAACACACAGCTTGCGGTGGTCAGTAAGCTAATACACTTTCTATTTTGAGGACCCAAATAAAATAGCTGTTTAGCACACTCTATGCTGACCAGTCTGGAAGCCAGGGCTCAGGAACTCCTTTCAAATTCCTGATGTTGGAACATCTGAAACAATCATAGCACCAAACACTTGGATAACAAGAATTAAGGAAGAAGCAAAAGCTGCCTGGGTGAATTTTTCTTTTTCTTTTTTAAATACTAAGGTCACTCAATGAAATTTTTACATAAAACAGGATAAAGTTCTATTGTTTAGCTTTTAATGATAGCACAGAATTCTAGGTAAACATAGATGAAATACAACTTGTCAGCACAAAAATACCGCCTGTCATAGTCATTTGTGTATAAAATATGACCCGCAGGTTTGAACCATATGGTTACATGAGTTCTAATTTACGTGGCATCTTCTTAAGTCAGCAGAATGTGTCCTGGCCTGCCTGGGGGAGGTGGAGTCAGCATCTCACCCAGTGAAGTGTAAAGGGCTCCCCTGGGTGGTGGTGGGAGCTTAGGCCAGTTTGGGCTGCTAGGTGGTGATTAGAGATTTGCAAAGCTAAATGGAACCCTCCTCAGGACAACGTGGGCCCTTCTAAGCAGTGGCACGGCTGAGCGGGCTGTCCCTACAATCAGCTTTAAAAGTCGGACATGTGAAATTGAAAAATATTAAACATCACAGCTTGTGACTTAGCTGTTCCTTCTGCTCCCACTGGGGGGAAAAAATAACCCAATCTTCTGTAGACACGATGGTGAGAGCGGACATTTGGATGCCATTTTAAAGCAATGTTTAATGAAGTGAGAAAATGCATTTGCAGTGCTGTGCTCCGTGGCACATGTACGCAAGCCCAGAAGTGCACAATGGACACATTTTGAAATTTAGACATGAATTGGAAAAGCCAAGGAAATGCCATCGAAATAAAAATCAGACTTGAAAGTCTATGCTGAGCCAGAAACAGATGTACTTTTTGCTACTTAAAAAAGCAATTCTTCTGTCCCTTCCTCTCTTTCCCCCTCAAGCTGTGCCCCGTCGCTATCTTAAGATGACCTTTCCACCAGGTCTCCCTGACATGCTTTTAGTGAACTGGTTGGAGCATGTGACTCTTGACCTTTCTGCAAATTCTGCAGGGAGCCCCAGGGTTCTCTAGCTGCCCTCTGGGTGGTCCCCACAGACGTGGCTGCAGATGTCTGCTCCTGATAAGTTCAGAGACCAGGGACCAAAGACCCATCAAGGGCTTCTCTGGAGGGTGAAGAATGCCGCATTCTGGCCCCAAGAGCTAAGGGCAGGGCTCAGAGCAGCTGCTCACGCTGGGAGGCTGAGGGCTGTCCCCTTTGGTGCTTTGTTTTTTAGGCAGGTGTGGGGAGGTTACTCTCACTTTTTTAGGATTTCTTCTACTCACATCAGCAGACAATGAAATCTTCCTCAAATGGACCTTAGAGTAAAGAATACTAAAGGACTAAGACCAAAAATAAGTCTCAGACTTTTGTTCCTAGTCTAGAAGGGGGGATTGTAATTTACATTGCTTTGGAAGAATCAACAGGGCAGCATTATTAGAAGGAATGATTATTCATATAAAAAGGGAGTGGCTGATGAAGCACAGGTATAATAGAAAAGCTAACTCTAGAAATCATTGTTTCTGTTACTAATCAATGAATCATCTTTACAGAGGAGGAAAGTGATCTAAAGCTTACTACATGTAAACTAAGTACCAGATATAAAGTCTGGCACTTTCCACATGTGAACTCACCTAATTTCACCACAGCACTGTGAAGGTGGCATTATTGCTCCTGTTTTAAAGATGAAGAAATCAAAGATCACAGAGATCCAGACACACGCTCTTTGGCACAAAGATAATAAACGGGTGAGTTAAATGACTTAGGTGTGTTGTGCTCTTTCTCTCAAACTGTCCTATTAACAGCTGGTCTGAATGAACATTAGGGTATTTTTCAAATTAAGACTGTGTTGTCTTCAATTCTGGTAACAAGAATTAATTGTGATCTGAAATGGAGCATCCTACGTGGGTAAGTTTTGGGCACAAAAAAGTTTATCCCTTTCTGGTCCTTTTAAATGGATCTTGTTTGCATACATCCATGCTCGGATGGTGAAAAACCCAAAATGTTAGTAAATTCAGTTTTCAGAATTCCTCTGGCCTGCCTTTTGATCATCTGCTCCACTATCTTTTGCTTTCATATTTCTTGGTTCTTCATCTTCTCCTCTGGATTCTGTGTCTTGGCTATTGCTCTGACTCAGACCTGCTCCCAACAGTCTGCTTGGGCCCTAACCAGATGTCCTCGAGGACACAAGTCCCGGTGTCATGATGTGCACATGATCCTTAAGAGGCCTCCTTATCCTGGCTCCCTTATTAGTGGTGGGCATTGGGTTGCCTTTTATCTGTTCATTAGCTTTAGTACAAGGATTTCTTTTAAAAATAGAAATAGCCTGCTGGCATAATACATGTTTCTACTTTATTAAGTGATATTTAGCATTATTATAATATAGTGAAGCTGTCAGTTCATTGAGAAGGTCAAGACCCAAAGTCTTTTGATAGTTCTGCTATATATTATTTAAACTCTGCAACTGGCCTTTATAGTTAATGTTGCTCTTTTTGCCATCAGGGTAGATTTTTTACACACAATTATCACAGCCAAACCTGAAGGTGCTTCTATTATGCTTAAGGTATAAAGGACATGGGATTTTGGGTGAGTCTGTTTTTTGAGGCGCTCTCCTTTGCTCACTTCTGTTCTTCTCTAGATGAGTTGCCTGAAGGGATTGATGTGTTTCCAATTAAAATCCCTTGAGGAATAGATTAGTGATTCCCAAACTTTTTGCTACCTAAAACCATTTTCTTATTAAATTTGGTTTGCAAATTGCATTTAGTTTTCTCGCTATTCTATTAATTTCCCAGAGACACATGGTTATTAAATGGCAGAGTGAGATTTGAACCTGGATCTGTCTTGTGACAAGACTAAAATCTGACAACTAAAACCTTGGCCCCCATGCTACAGGTCAAATTGAGGTAAGTTTTAGGTTGAACTATATGAAATTGTTGGTGTTTTGTAGATCAAAAATGGAAATTGCTTATAGTTCTGCCAATATTATTAGACTGAATGAATATAATTCAGATAGAACCATAGCTTTGTATGTCAATTGTCCTAGGTTAGATTTATCCTGGAAAACAACAACTTCTAGGGAGACTTTTGTAATAGTAGCAACAACTGTAACCACATTCCCTGCCATGTACTCCCTCTCTTCCACCTGCCCCCACTCTGCCCAACCTTTATACTTCCCCATGTTCCTTGGAGTTGAGTACCATTAGCTTGGGAAACACTAAATTAGGTGGATAACATGAACTTTGTCTTTTTTTTTTTTTTTTAATTGAGTCGGAGTCTCAAGCTGTTGCCTTGGGTAGAGTGCTTTGGCATCAGAGCTCATAGCAACCTCAAACTCTCTGGCTTAAGCAATTCTCTTGCCTCAGCCCAACAAGTAGTTGGGACTACAGGTGCCCACCACAACACTGAGCTATTTTTTTTTGTTGTTGTTGGAGTTGTCATTGTTGTTTAGCTGGCCTGGGCAGGGTTTGAACCTGCCACCCTTGGTGTATGTGGCTGGTGCTGTAACCACTGTACCATGGGTGCCGAACCATGAACTCTATGTTAAGTAATTTTTTTAAAAGCTTAATCATCACATATAATTACAGTTCAACTAGGATTCTGGTACCCTTTCCTTTTGTCTAGGTCTTTGTTCCTAGTCATGGAGTGAAGTAGAAACTGTTAAGATGAAAGAGCATTCAGTTGGAGGAAAAACCTGACAATTTGGGATTATGTACCCTCTCAGTAAAGACAGATTGCCTATCACTTCTAACTACATGAAGGCCTCCTAGATGAAGGTCATTAACCATTATCATCATAATCATCACTACCATTACCATCCTCATCCAAATAGCTAACATTTACAGTAGAATTCCATAGTTGCCCACCTCCTCATATTGACCACCTCCTTAAGTTGAACTTCATTTTCATTGACCGGACGTGTATCACACGTACGTATCAGTACGGTAGGCCTAGTTCCTTATGTTGACCACCTCTGTATGTTGACCAGTTTTTATAGTCCCTTGTGTGGTCAACTTATAGAAGTTTGACTGTATTTGTTTTATGTCTTGCAAGGAACTCTTGTATACATTTGATTCTCCTAACATTCCTGTGAGACAGATATTATTAGCTTCCTAATTTTGTAGATGAAGAAATCGAGGAAGTCTCATGTTCGTGTAGTGGGATCTTTGTCTCCAAAGCAGCTTTGTTCAATAGACCCTTCTGCAATGACAGAACTGTTATTTATCTGTGCTCTTTAAAATGGTAGCCACTAGCTACATGTGGCTGTTGAGCACTTGAAATGTGGTAATAGGATTGGATTTTAAATTTTACTTAACTTTCATTTGTTTTTCCTTAAGTTAAAATAGCCATATGTGGCTAGGGGTTACAATATGCATACATTAGTCAGTATGTCCCTAGAACCTGTACTCTTTCCTCTGCCTTTTTTCTCTTTAGTGCATGGATGAGAGGAATGAGCTCAAACTCCAGCAGGTAATTTTGACAGATACAAATTTCTTCCAACACTGAAAGGGATTGCAGGAAAGAGGTCACATGATCCTTGCACAATATCCTTGTGTGAACGCTGTTGGACTATGTAACATACTCTGATTTGTCTGGACATTTAACTATGTTGTTCTCCCAAATACCCTCAACACAAGCTCACCCAGATTCTCCCAGTGTCTTTCTAGCCATATGGTATTATGACAAACATGACTAATTCTGGCTCTGTTTGGTCTGCATCTCGTTAATCTGCCAACTGGTTAGCGCCTATTATAAGGCCGCTTTTATTCAGAGATTCTCATTAGCATGTGAAATTAGTCTAAGCCTAAACTTCATTTTGCCAATCCTCTCTCAGTCTGCTCTTAAAATAGAGTCTGTTCACAATAGAGGTTTTGTTCCCTGACTGTCAGGCTACTTTCATAAGGTCAGATAATTTGCTTTAGAAGTTTTTTCATCAGATACTTAGTATTTATTATTTGCTGCAGTCTAAACTTTGATAGTTATACACATACATGTTTTAAAGTTTCAGTTCTGCAACAGAAAAAAAACTTGTTGTCCAACAAACAATTTCTTATTACCTCAATTTGGTTTCATAAAAAATAATTTTAAAATTTCACTTGACCTACCGATGCAGCTACTTCTTCCCTCATCACTAAAATCTCTCCACATTGTGAAAAAACTTCGGTGACATGCTTGTCTACACTTTCCCACCAGTGATGGCGGGGATACAAAGAGCCAGAAACAGCTGGATTTAAAAAAGTGTAAATGAAGTTACACTAAGAAGGTGAGTTAGATCGTTATGTGGTTCCTAAAAGTGTTTGCTTTATTTCTTTCATAATAACTTTTTATTAGTTTTTCAATAACAATACATACTATAAGAAAAATTAGACAAATCAGAACAGTTATCCCAAGACTTTCTTGAATGAGTAAAATTTAGAGAAGAGGTTTTTGAAAAACTGACATAAGATAGCTGAGTCTTTATTTGGTCAAGAGAGGACGGTTAAAAAAGAGAGAAAATGAACACTTTGTATCATCGTCACTTCTAAGAAGAAAGGATATCATAAATAAAGAGAAGGAAACAATCTCAGAATAAAAAATGACCATTAAAAAGTGTACACATTTAGTTTTATAAAAAGCATAATTACTGCAATGTCCTTCTTTTTCTCATTTTTGTCTCAGACCTGGGAAAATGTCATGTTAGAAGGCATTTGTGGACAGTCGGTAGAGAGAAGAAAATGAAAGTCTCCCTGAACCCCACTTTGATGGTTGTTCTATTATCTCATTACACTTTATTGGAATAATTACAACTGTGTCTGTAATTTGAGACTTGTAAAAAAATCTGCCTTCTCCTGGGTGTTTCCCGCCGCTGCCTGCTTCATCTACTTCTCTTTGCAGAGTGTTTGCAAAAGCTGCCTGAAGGTGACATAATTGCAAGTGAAATGCAAAGGGTTTTTTCCCATCTTGTTGACTCTCCTTTCAAAATATTTATTAGTGCAACCTAGAATGAGGTGGGAGACAACCTGAACAGGAAGGGTGTCCCTCCATGCCTCTAATTTTCTCTTTCCTGGTCATGAATAGTTACTCAGAAGTAAGAGATATTATAGTATGTTAGTTAAAGGCTTAGGTTTTGGAAACTGCTGATCTTGGAACATGTATGTAACAAAAAACAAGACAAAACAAAACGCACCTACGTAACTAGCTTGGAAAGTCCTGAGTGCTAGTTTTACCACCTATAAAATGTGGATACCTATGTCTTTCCACCTAGTAACATTCTTGTGGGAATTAAATGTCAGCTGGTTAGCAGAGAATCTGGACTGAGGGAAGGGCACAGTGAATGGCAGCTATTGTGGGCATCAGGAAGGTAAAGAGCTTTTGTGTTTGCCATTGTGTGTGGTGCTTTGTCTTTGCTCACCAAGTATCAATACTAATCATCACAGAAAGTGGGTGGAGGCTCCTGGAAAGGGCAAGAAGGGTCTGTGTAGGGCAAGTGTCAGGAGCTTTGATGTGCTGCTGGGTCATAGCTGGCTTCTTAGACTCACCAAAGGACTGAAACTTGCCTCCTGCTGAATGCCGATGGTTTCTGAGGCACAGGATCCAGGAGGGAGAAGTTGAGAGAAAGCTCAAGTGTGGGTGGGACTCCCTGGGGAAAAGTCACCCACAGAATGCAGAGGTCTGAGTCTGGCATTATTCATTGCCCATTGTGAGGGGCTCCAAGATCTCAGATGCCCTCTGGGAGGGCTGAGCTTTCAGAAAAGACAAGTTCTAGAAAAAGATTTGTTTGTTGCCTGAAAAAAAGTAAAGATTTTTTTATTTCTTCATTTTTGTCCCAATTTTGGTTTTGTGGAGAGGCAAGGGTGAGGGGGGAAGAGGGAGTGGATCACAGAAGGCCTGCAAATCTTAAGTCCACAAATCTCCTGAGCCATAGTGGCTCTCAAGCCTCATGTTCTAAATGAATATGACTTTAATTTTTTGTCCATCAAAACTGGCTTCGTTTCTGTTGGAGGGTTTTTGGCTAATGGGGGAAGACTTTTGGCTGTGGGTAAAATGGTCTTTCTTGGCTATTTTCAGCACTAGGAGAGAATTCTAGGCAACCTGTGGTGCCTTGAATGGCATTGTTCAAATCTAGGAGCAAAGACTGATTAAAATAATGGGACCATAGACTTGGGAAATTGCTGAACTCCTCCTAAGCTTCAGTTTTCCCATCTGTGAAATGGGGATGATAGCTCCACCTAGCTCAGAAGCCCTTTGGGAGGAGCAGAAGAGTCAGCTAGGTGTTCATTGAGAGTTAAGTAGCACAGGACGGGTAGAACCAGCCTGACGTTTCACAGTTCTTGTTGCAGATCTCCAAGTTCTGGACAGCACTGGTATGTTTCCTTCAGTCACAGTTCTCTTCCTGTGGGAGCTTGTGGAGGCACGGGGTCCTCCTGGGGCCCACCTCCCAATCGGAAACACAGCTGGGGAAGATGTGAAAGAAGCAGCGACTATTTCTAAGCCCAATCTTCAAAAAGTGGTGACTTCTCAGCAAATTTTAGGAGAATAGTTGACTTGAGATTTGTCAAGTTTATGGTGAAAAGATATTTTAAAAAGCCATGAGAAATACGTCATTGGAACCCAGTCAAGTCAGTCAAAGGGGGGAAAGCTTTCCCTTGCCTGCTACCTGGCGGGCCTCCCCTCCAGCCCACCTCCACTGTTTTCCAAATGCCACACCCCTCTGTATCCTGTGTAAGGGTCTCCTTCTCTCGCTAGGGTGAGTCGTGTCTCCTTTGGAACCTGGGGGCATGTGGCCTTCTCTCCCATTGTTATAGGATTAAAAGTAAAATGAGGCAAAGATGCTCAATTAGTAATAAAATTTAAGAAAACTAAGCCTCTCCATAAGTGGTATTTTCTGGGTTTCCTAGGCACATGATAGACTCATTTTCACCCTGTGGTCACCACTCATGGATTAGGTGGCTGGGTTCTGGGCGCATTCTGCGGCCATACCCCAGAGTCTGTGTTTTGTTTTGGTTTTGTTCTTCTTGTTAAAAGCTATATGTTCCATGCAGGGGCACAGGGTGTGCCTTTCAATCTGTTGAATATTCTGTTTTCCAAATGCCTCCAGAATTCAGTTGTATATCAGAAAAAATATGAGGGGCAGTAGTTGTCAAACAATTCTGGGTCTTGTCCTTAAGGATAATCCTGTGGGTCTGGGCTGGGTATGGGTGATACTCATTTTTCTCATCCATCCCAGGAGATCGTGACAGAGCCAGTTTATGGACTAGCATTTGGAGATAGTGCCCTCCCCAGCCCCTCAACCCCCACCCCCACCCCCGACCCCTGCCGCCTCAGTCTTCTATAGCAGATAATAAATCTCTCAGTGGGATCAGAAGCTCAGGGCCTCCCTTTTCCAAAGGAGGCAGCCCTCAAGAAGATGTTGAATGATAAGAAGCCAAGTCCGGTTCATTTCCCAGGGATGGAATTTAACAGTGACTGATTACTCATCATCTGTTATTTGAGTATCATAATAAAGACAAATGGGAACTTGGGAAAAGATCTCTCTAGAACTCACCTATAGGAAGTAGTCGGTGCACTGTAGACCACAGGGTAGGCTGCCGAGTCCCGAGAAAGGCAGTTACTAGTTACTAGGTACGCACTGAGCTTATAAAATGTTTTATTAAACGACAAAACTCTGAGCATTATACAAGGTCCTCTTTTGTGGTCTGTATGCTGACTAAATTCCCAGATGACTTTAATGAGCAAATGGCAGCCCATTAAAATTACAGTAGTTTTGCAAAGAAAATTGCTCCCCAGGGGAGGACAAGAAAATGCAACAGCCTACTACTGTGTCGATAGCTGTCCCAGGAGCTCCCTTTCCTTCCCCACAGATCCCGGGTGGAAGCAAATCTGCTGTTCTGAAAAATGTTTGCTCCTTCCTGGCCCATCCTCTGTGTCTGAGACACACTGTTTGCTCTTGCTAATCAGTTTCTAGCCTTGCTGACCTTGGGACAATGAGGAAAACAATGCTTTTGTGAGTATTTTGCTTAATAAAGAAAACATTTATTGTTAACCATTGGGAAAGAAAGAAAGAGCTTCTATTTTGGTATAGAAACCTCTCCAAGAGACAGTATCATGAAACAATCACCATTTGCCTCTACTAAGTTATCAAATTATAACTTATACTTTACATTGTTATTACATAAATGCTAACCCTCTTGTTTATGTTAGAGGTCCCTGGGATTTTGCCTTGTTTCGGTCTCAGAAAAGGCACAGCTTCATGAAAACCACAGGGGCATTTTTTGGTGTTCTCTCCCTATATTTTTCTGAGTGCGCACACAGCAAAATATTATTTCATCTGTGACTTTTATACAAACCCCATCTGGTGGCTTCCTATTGTACTTGGAATAAAATTCAAAGTTCTTTCCATGTTTTGTCAGAGTTCTTAGTTGCCAGCAAGCCACAGATGATTTAAGCTGCAGAGAAAGTCACTGAAAGGATATAAGGACGAGGGGAGCAGACACTCCAGGGAGGCTGTGGTAGCAGGTGCAGAGAGCAGTCAGGAGAAAGGAGGGACAGGCCACAACCAGGACCACTGCCATTTAGTGAGGACACTGCTGCTGCCCTGGGCCATTTCAGGTCACTGGGTGCACGACCACTCTCTCTCATAGGAGACTCTACACTGAAATTGGGGTCTTTTTTTTTCTTTCTTTTTTAGATAGAGTCTCACTATGTCACCCTTGGTAGAGTGTCATGGCTTTACAGCTCACAGCAACCTCAAACTCTTGGGCTTATGCGACTCTCTTGCCTCAGCCTCCCAAATAGCTGGGACTACTGGTGCCCGCCACAATGGCTGGCTATGAAATTGTGGTCTTCATTGTCCTCTGGAAACCTGTTCTGATATGATGTTGGCATCACCTGAACTCTGGGTTGATGCCCCAGGATTCCTGCTCCTCTCCAGTGCGAAGACTGGAGGCCCTGCCTGGGATTGCCCTCGTAGACCGTGGCTCCAAGACAGGCTGGAGGAGCAAGCCTTCAGTGTTTTCAGTTTTATAATGAGATGTGATAGTGCCTCCTGTAAAGACTCAAAAGCTGAGAAGTTCCTCATGTATATGAAACACACTTGGCCACCAACACCAGACACCAAAGAAGGGAAGGAAAGGCACAAGGTGGGGAAGAAGACAGGAGGAGAGGAAGGTGGGAGGAGGGAGAAAGGGAAGAAGAAAGGACCCACCCAACACGACACAAGGGTCTGTATGATCTGGCATCACCTACGGCAATCCCTCTCCTCTTTGGTCACTACACTCCGGCCATGCTGACCTTCCTTTAGTTTCTAGAACAAGCTTCTGCCTTTGCACTTGCTACTCTCCCTGCCTGCAAAGCGCTACCTTAAATCTTTCATCATTAAAGTCTCCTTTAAAATTTCACCTCCTTCAAGAGACTTTTTCTGGCCTGCTGCTGTAATTCCCTGTCGCCCCCCACCCATGACTCTTTATTTAATCACCCTGTACTGTATGACGCTGTTTTATCTTCACCCTAATGTTTAGAGAGAGACGCCACTCTGTGATATTATCATGTTGGCTTATTTACTTAATTATTATTTGTCTCTTCCCATCTTTGCCCCTCAAATGTCAGCTCCATAAGAGCTAGGGCCTCACATTTCTTCTTCTCCATTGCACCTTTAGAAGCCGGAGCAGTGCTCACCACATGGTGAAAGGCAAATTTGTTGGGCAAATTATCAAATAATCAATGGAAATTCTTTACACCACCACCATATTTGATATGACAACATTTTATTTAAGTACTTATAACTTGAGTACTCCTAACAATAGAGTCCCTTATATTTGAAGAGTGCTTTAGAATTCTTCGCCATTATTTCACTTATTTCTAAAAATAGTTTGTTATGTTTATTTGTTTTGTTGTCCAGAGCTCGGCAGCCATTACACCTGCTACTTTAGTTGACCCCTGATCCCATAGACCTGAGGTTTCTTGTATAGTAAAATTATGGTGATTGCTATGTGTGATTGGCAAGGTGTTGATAATTTTTATATCAAGCATTTTCAAGAACCTGATTCAAAAGACTCCATGTAGAAGAGCACTTGTTAAATACTGAAACAAGAGATAGTTTCTTACTTCTCCAGCTTTATCTGAACTGCCCACTCCAAAGTGGAGTTAACTTTTAAGTCCTCAAGCTCTCTGATCTTCACCCCAGTCTTCTAAGCAAAAGATCTGCCACAAATTTTATTTTTGGCATTCTCCTGCTTACTGTCAATATTCAACTTAGTGAGTTACAGAAATGGTCTCCTGCTAAACTTCCTTCTTTGACCCTTGGTGGGATATTATTTTCAGGTTAAGAAACTTCTCCCAATACCTTGGGAACATTATTTGTATTTTGCATTTTGGGACTTGCTACAGCCAGTGGGAGATCATTTCACCGAAACTAGTTGTAATAAAATATAACGGCCAAGTTAAGTAGCAAACTATGAGAAAGGTACCTTTTCTTTAATCACATATCACTGTTCCTTAGGAGATACCCAGGAAGGAAGGCTTGTTCCCCAAGACAGTGGCTAGTTTGAAGCATAGTTTGACATGGGGAAGGCCAATGTGGGTGTCCCCCTACTGAGGCCTGTCAAAGGCTCTAGAGGCTGGGGATAGAGTAGGGAAGACATTAGGGGGCTCTAGGTCTGACACTGCTTCTTAACCTATAACATACGTGTAGATGCTGACATGGAGAATGGGAGCCCCAGAACAGAATGCCCACCCTGGGGATTCCTTGGAGGCTGTAGGAGATGATGTTCCTGTAGCCTAGAGAGCTTAGGAAGAGGTGAGGGGTGTGTAAGGTGTGCAGAGCCTGGCCGTGGTCCCTGATGCTAACTCCAGCTAAACTAACTTTACTGTGCAGTAAAGGACCCAGGGATGAAAAAGTTCTTGATCTATTTTCTGAAATTGTAGCAGCTAGGAGAAGGCACACAGATACACATTGTAGCTGTGCTATCCCAATGTAATTGACTATGTTTGGCATGTGGCTATGTGAACACTTCTCCCCTCAAGCCACAAATGAAAACTGGTCTCTTTACTCTGTAGTCAAACATCACCAAGAACATGATCATTATTTACTTTATATCTTGGAGATAGTTACAGTGATTTAAAGAGAAAACTTGTACATGGAGCTATGATTTTGGTCAGATAAAGTCTGGGAAAAACAAGGAAGCTAGGTCTTCCTTGATTCTAGCCCTCCTGGTCCTTTCTTGGTCCATGCCTAGTGTTGTTTCTATCCAAGGAATGCCATTATAACTTGGATGCCTTTGTGTTCTTTGGTCCTAAGGTCACCACCTCCACCCATTATCATTTTGAGTAACTCTAGACCATGAGACAAATTTAGGAGGGTAACACCAGGAACTGAAAATTTGGTCTTATTTTATGAATGAAATCAACTTTCTAAAGGATGAGTAGAAGGGATTTTTATTTTTCCTTTTAGGTACCTTAATACAAAATGGAGGTTGGGAGGGAGGGTCAGTATAAATTCAGTCCCTAATCATTTAGCACGTGCTACTATCTGTCATGGGCAGGATGCAGTAGATGTGCAGGAGCTCATTGGTCAGTTGGGGAAACCAACACAAAACTATTATTAGTAGTAATTATTAAAAGTCTTAATAAAAAATTATACTTTAAATCATTAATAATCTTATTATCAATAATTTCTATAAAGTTCCTGAGAGCTCAGTGGAAGGCATTTGACTTACTGGGGAAAAGTATATGTGAATGAACCTGCAGATAATGTTGGGCAAGGGAAGGTGGGAATGCAGATCTGAGTTTTAAAGAAGTAAGAGATATAGGGGGAGAAATTCAAAGCAAAGAGAACAGCACCTCAGCGTGAGTGAGCTCAGAGCAGTTCCAGAGGACTGGCCCAGAAAGCACAGATCTGGGGAGGAGGGTGACGTCATCAGAACCTCCAACATCTCTGAAGAAACAAACATGGCAGCAAGGTAGGAGGTCTCAGTCTGGTTGGAGATCTGTAAAACAATTATGCTGGCAATAAGCTCACTTGTATGGGTTGAAAACAAGATGTGTGTCACATATATCAAGCTCTTTCAGACATGTGTTGGGGGAACTGAGAGACATAAGAGAGTCGAGTCCAAGCAATATTATTAATATCCTCCATCAAATGTTGGATGCAGGCCAGAGAGAGTTTTCTGTAATAAATTTTTTCCTTGGATTTTATCCTATGAGATACATAAAGTTTAGGGCTGTCAGTTCAGAAGCAGTCTGTAAAATAGGAACAACTGACAGTTTGGTCTTTAAAAGCTAAGGAGGTATGGCTCCAATCTGAGAGGGATGGAAATTATTTTTATTAAGCAAATTATCTCTGCTGAATAGATTATAAAGTACACTACAATCATTTAGTCATTGAGTCTTCCTCTTTGCATGGAAGAAGTTGCTCTGTTGGCCCATGAATTAATCAATTTTCTCACCTGAAATGGAAGAAAAGCTCTGATATGGGAATTGAGCTTAACAGGTTTGGAGATGCACATCAGTCATACACCAGACACTCTTTTAAAGATTGACCTTCAAAGTACCATCCTCTTTAACACAACAGGGGCTATCTGGCTTGTAGTAGTCATTCCATAATTCAGCAAGTATTTAGGAAGTGCCTTGGTGAGCTCAGCTCAGCACCAGACTATGGATCCCAGTGTCCAAAAAGGCAGACAAAGTTCAGGCTCTTATGACGGTCAAGTCCTGGTTGGGAATGTGACAATAATTAAATCCTAAGCAGAAGAGTGTTAGATGGCAGCTCATGCTTTGAAGACACTTCAACAGGATCCCAGTATAGATGGGATCAGTCAGAGCAGTCAGAGAAGGGCTGTGAGGAAGTGAACTTGGGCAGGGACTTTAATGCGAAGGAGCCAGCCATGTGAAGATCCAGGGGAGGAGTGAGCCAATTGATAAACAACCTAATTGGTTTAAAATACAACCTGGGCAACTAAAGAAATAGCTGAAAGTGTTAGAAATTGTTGCTTTTTGAGAACAGGACTGGGTGGAGGAACAGAGGATCTTAGGAGATTGCTTTTCACTGCAGGCTTTTCTGTATTAGCCCTTAAAAATTTTTTTTCATTCTGAAATCATTTCGAACTTGCAAAAACAGTTGCAAAAATGGTAGAGATTTCTCCAAATGTTAACATCATACATACCCAGACTATAATGATCTAAGACCAGAAAATTAACACTGGTAGAACTTTACTAACCAATTTACAGATCAATGGTTAGCTACTGTTAATAATTAACCTACCAATTTCTTCATTGTTCCACTGATATTCTTTGTTGGGTCCAGAAACCAATCTGTGATCTCACAGTGCTCATAGTTGTTACCTTTTCTTCTCCAATTCTTTACTATTCCTCAGTCTGTCTTTGACTTTCTGATGTGTTACACTTTCCCGATCACGTGTACATTGTTCTTAATTTAAATAAACAACATATTAATATATAATTTAATTACATCACTTTTTCTCAATGGACACTACCTGGTAGATCTTTTCTGATGTTTGATATACTTTGTCAGAAACTTATTTTTACTGTACATTTTAAGTCTCAATATGAGTTTTGTTTCTTTCTGGTTCCATCGTTGGTGGAGGTGAAGAACAATCTTAATTTCTAGCCTGATTTTCAGGATTCAAGCTGACAGCAAGAGAACAGGTCTAATTCCCTCTGGTCTTGGGAGGAGACCAACCACAGAGGCCTTTGCCCATGCAGAGGTACCTGGGAATTGCTGAAACAAGGGAAAACCTTCTCAACCAAAGTTTCTGAAAAGCCCTCTCTCTAAGGCACCCATTCCTCCCCCTCTGACTGGAGTTTGACCTGGGTGACAAACTCTGCAGGTCTCTGCCTGTCAAATCTTTCCCTGTGGCCCAGTTGTAGCTTCTCACTCCCTTGAAACAAAGGGAGTGGAGGCAACTGGCATCTCCAAATGTGCTCTGCCTTTTGAAGCTTCCAGAGACTCTTTGAGCTGGCATAAATCAAAGGAGAGAGAGAGAGACTATTCATTTAGCTCATCAAAAAAAAAAAAAAAAAAAAAACACACACACACACACAAAATCCCACTGTCATTATGTCACATACAGGAGTTTATTCTTTTAATAGCTTTATTCCTTTCCAGTTAAGAAAGGAATTGTTCCAGGACGCTCATTCCATACTGTATATTAGCCATTTCATTTTTCACAGACAGAAAAAAAATACCTTTCCACACATGATTAATTCTGCAGTTGAATACCAGAAGAGCTGACCATGTGCTGGCTTTGGGCCATCCATCAGCAATTTAACATCTGTAATCTAGCCACAGTGAGTCACTGTTAACATCATGAACAAATCATGGCTGATCTGTGGCTGGAGCAGTTTATGGACCTTGTGTGAGCAGAGCATGCATTCTCCCCAGGGATTTAAAAATGAGGATGATCTAAAGTAAGGTCAGTCACATATGAAAAGAGGACACACAGATTTTTGTCTTTAAAGCATTCCTATTAGATTCTTGCCAGTGAGACTACAAAGCCTTGCCCTCTTCCTCCTTAAAAGAGAAGATCAGGAAGAGAATAGTGGGTCTCATTGTTTAGAGAAGGAGGGACCAGCACTATTAGAACAGTGCCTTTTGAGTCAAGCGGAGTCAGAGCAGCAGTGGACATACTTCTTTACTTCTTTTCTCCCAGGAGTCTGAACTGTGCATGCACAGAATTGTCACTGTGCTTCCCAGTGTAAAAACTTCCCATCGGATGCTCTGATAGCACAATGTGTCTTGGAGCTGGTGGACTGGGTTCGAGTCCCAGTTCTGCAACATAGCAGTTGCCTTTGGATAAGACTTCTAACCTCTCTGATCTCCTATTTTTGCTGAGATAAGACTTTCCACATCACACAGCTCTTTTGAGATTTTGTGCAGCAATGCTATCATGTGTGCTGGCACCTGACACATAGTAGGTGCTCCTGAAACATGTTTCTGTTCTTCCCTTGTTCTTTCCTCTCCAAAGAGAAGAAGGTGTCTCAGCCAGGATTAACCGATCAAGACAACTTTTCTGGAAGTTTAGTTGAAGGGCAGATCCTTCAGGGGAACATGAATAGCTTTATAAATTGCCTTCAAAAGTAGCACCAAATCCTTCAGTCAGTTTTAAGGGAGCTGTTTACCACTGCATATGGCAGTCATTATTTGGAATAATAAACCCTCTGAGAATCTGAACATTCATGGGCCAACAGATGGGTCAACTTGCTTCGCAATTTAACAAAGTAATTTATTTCAATCACCGGGACAGGGCATGTGAAGATTACTAATTCAATTCACAAGCAAAAGCAGCAAACACCACTTCGTTGCTGAATTGCATAGCCATTATGGAAATGCACACCTGTTCACTTGTTTTGGGACAGTCTTCATTTTGATAAGCGTTTCCTTTTCTTTGAAGGTATGTATTAAATTGCTATGGATTCTTCTGCTGAAATGCATGTGCTAATTGGTGTCAGGATGAGATAAAGTTCTCGGTGAAAATTTATACTGCAATGTAGGTAAAATTAAGGTCATCAAAGTTGACTTTGAGAAGTAAAACAGGTGTATCAGAGGTATATTCTTATAATAATTGGGCAATGTGTCGTCTTTTCTTTCTAAAGCTGTCTTCCTGGGGTTTATTGGGAAAGGAAAAAGCCAGGATTGTTTTTCTCTTGTCTTCAAATCTGCTTAAATCCTCCACATTGTGATTTCATCTCTCTCCATGCATGCTCCAAGGTAGAGAGGAATAGAAAAGGTGATCAAGACAGCCTCTCTGGGTAAGTTCCTATGTGCTCAAAAGTGAAGCCCAGGTGTTAAGGAGAACTGAGGCAGTTTCCCCATCTCTCACCCTCCACTCCAACACCAAATTGGACAGAACTTTCCCTATAATGTCAGGAAGCGTCACATAAAGGATGGCACCTGGTTTGCATTTGAGAACTGCCATATGTTAGGTACAATTACAAATGCAACAAGATTGTTTTGTTGCCCTTTTTGGAAAGAAAATACTTTTCTTTCTTCTATAAATTCTTCTTCTACTTTGATGTCTATAGTTATTTCACTTCAATAGACATGGGTTTCCTCTTGCTCACCATCCCTCCCAAACTATTTATTTTTGAGTTGCCTGCTCTCTGTCAGTAGTTTGGTTAGCTATTGGGGTTTCACCCGAACAACACACCATTCTGTTCCTTGAGTAGGGAAGCAGCAATCATAATTCAGTGAAAGTATTGCTACAATTGGAGATAGCAATGAGAGGTTCATAGCCAGAGCTCTTAGAAGATACTTCCTTTTTTTTTAAAAAAAAATCTTTTTACGTATTAGAATAGTTAATAAATATCCCAAGAAGGTTGCAAGATTGCGATGTATTACCAAAGTTTATGTTTAACAGATTTTTAGCACCCACATGAATTCAAGGACTATGTTTAAAGACTCACTGCCTTAGTCTGTGCTGCTGTAATAAAATATCAGAGACTGGGTAATTTAAAAAGAGCAGAAATTTATTTCTCATAGTTTTGGAGATTGGAAAGTCCAAGTTCGAAGCCCTAGCAGGTTGGGTGTCTAGTGAAGTCCTCGTCTCTGCTTCCAAGATGCTGCCTTGTTGCTGTGTCCTCTGGAAGGGATGGGTGCTGTGTCCTCACATGGAGGGAGGGCAGAAGAGCAAAAAGGGCCCACCTGGTTCCCACCAGCCCTTTTACAAGGCACTGATCTATTTATGAGGGTGGAGTCCTCATGACTCAGTCACTTTTCCAAAGCCACCACCTGTTAATACTACCACAATGGGGATTAAGTTTCAAACCATGAGTTTTAGGAGACATTCAGACCATAGCACTTAGACACAAAGTCAAACAGTTTCAGTTTGAAACATTTCAGGAGTACAAAATCTGGACCAAATGGCCCCCTGTGTGGTTCTCCTCTTTGGACCACTACCTGACTCTTGGATTCTTTTCATGTCTTATGGAACTTATCTTTTTCTAACTTGCATTCAAATTCACAAATATTTGGCAAGCACCCATTAGGAGCTAGAGACTGTGGCATGTGTTGTGGATAAACAAGAGAGAGAGGATTCCTTTCCTCGTGGAATTTGTAGTGTAATGGAAGATGCTGGCAACTGAATAGACAATTACCATACAGTGCTAAACTAGGTTAGTATCTGTTGGTCACACAGAGAAGGGCCATTTGGCTGGAAGAAACTGGAGCAGAAGGAGGTGCAGAGTGGCACAGAAGATCCCACAGACAACCCTCAGTTATTTAAATTTTCATTTATATTATACTTTCTAGCGGGACCTGTCCTTTAGGGAAAGTAGCCCAAATCACTGTACCCCTTTGAGGTCTAAGTATCACGTCTCTACACTAGCACTTCAACTGCATAAAGATGTTTCTGCAAAGAACACCTGAATCTTAAATTTGCATGATACTCCCCTGTGGAGAAATAAAATTCTTGGGAAAAAGTAAAATACATGAAATGCAGGAAGTATTTTTGACTCTAAAGCTTGTACTCTTTTCCAGAGCTGGAATTGGTTAATTTTCTGTCTCCATAATTAGTTCCATTTCACAACTTTCACAAATGAAAATACAGGCTTAGAAGCTGAGATCAGGAAAGAGTGTCTAGAGTCAACGGTTTCTTGCACCCATTACTCAGCTCAGAATTGTCCCAGTACCTTTAGTAGAGACTTTTACGTAGAGCCCACAATAGGGGCTGGATAAGCCAATCCTGAGCACCGCACATGTTGGGATTTGGAGAAAAATTTTAATCTTGGGAAGTGCTGGCTGGGATCTAAAAACTGGCTAGCTGTTTGACAGATCCCTTTCCTTCCTGGGACAATGAATCTGCAGTTTCTGCCTCCTTTGTGGTTCATTTGGTCCCATGATTGAGTTCCAGCCCACAGAATGGGAGTGTCCTAATGGGCATGCTTTCTCCTTGTTGCAAAGTTGAAGATGAGAGAGACAAAGATGAAGCCATCAGGTCCCTGCACCTCTCCACGAAGGCTGCCTGCCGACCAGCACACCCATGCTGCACTGTTAGGGGAGCATGAAAAAATCTCCCACGATGTTAAGCCACTGGGGTTTGGAATTTATTTGTTAGAGCAGCCGGTATAACCCTAACTAATACAATCCACTTTATTTTGTGTTCAGAAAAGTGGGAGCAAAGAAGCAAAACACCCCTAATGGGCTTTCTGTGGAACCAGACCTGTCATGTCATGGATTGGTTACTTGGTTTCCCTGAGTGCCCTCAGTGGGCCCTTAGAAACTATTGCTTTTTTGGAGCAAATTTAAGTGGGTTCAATACTTTGTTTGAAGTTGCTCTGTGTTAAATTAAAAAATCAGTAGTTTGTGGATGCAAATTCTTCATAGCTTTAGCAACTGAAGAAAAATTTCCAGATGTTTCACAAAGCACTAAAATACTGTACATTGTTTTCTTTTTCAATGGGAAATTATTCACAGGGCAATAAAAAGTTGTTTTTTCAGTAAACAGATTATGTTTCAGTCTGTGGTGTGAACACTTAAGTGGAACGATGCAATATGCCACTTTTTAAAAGAGGGTTTTAAACATGTCAGTACAAACTTTTCAATCCTCTGTCCCATAAATTCAGCTTTTTAAAATGAAATCAACCTGAGCCCTGTGAAAGCTTGTACTACTATATCAAAACTAGCGAAATTTGCCTGTTTATTGCCACCTATGTAATGTGGGAAAGAAACATTCTTTTCACATGGGACGATTTCTTCAACTTTACACCAAGTGAAATTTAAATGCTTTTCACTTCCTGGAATCATTAGGCATTAGTTCTACTGGAGGCGGGGGCCAAAGGAGAAACCGAAAAATAAGTCTGTGTTTAATACCTTTCACCTTGGAATTTTGTCCTTCGTCCCCTTTCCTACTGCTGGTTTTGTGGCAAGTCTCAGCCTGGGAAGCCACTTCAGAAAAATTTAAGAGTTCACATTAATGCAGCTAAAGGGGCACTGAGAGTAATTCCTCATGCCTCAAACAATCCTGTTAATCAAGTTATTGGAATGTCTGATTCTTCTAAGTTAGTTTATTGGCGTGTTTTGGTTTTCACAAAGAAGCCGTAAGGGCAGTAAGCAAACAAGAGCTTGGGCAAAGCCTTCTTTGGGCGATGGTTGTATCACAACACAGAAATAATAGAGTTGTGCAAAACAAGTACAGTGCAATAATTTTATCCTCATTATAACAGGTTGTTTTACTTTTCAGAGGGATTCATGAATTCTTCTATATTTAATTATAAATCATATGCAGTAGAACTTCCATAGTTGACCACTTCTTTACATTGACCACCTCCTTAAGTTGCCCTAATTTTTAGCCTGGACATGCACCACGTGTATGTATCAGCACAGTAGCCCTAGTTCCTTATGTTAACCACCTTCTTATATTGGCCAGTTTACAGCCCCTTATAGCCCCTTGTGCGCTCAACTTACAGAAGTTCTATTGTATTAAATTCTCACAGAGTATTTTTATGACGATGATGATAATTACTTACCAGAGAGGCTGAGATAGAGTAAAATTAAAGACCCTTGTTAAAGTCACTGCCAGAAATGAAGACAAATAATCTGTACAGATCATGTGAAACAAAGGGAACACAGGAGAGAATAAGAATATTGTAATGATTTAGAATCACATCCATTTTGTAAAGAAAGGTATACCAATGTTACACTGTAAGTGTCCTACTTTACTTTTGGCGATCTTCAGCCCATGATAATGTGCAAGATGCCCATTTTAATCACAAGGCAGGACACCGTGAATAGTTGGCTGAGACCTGAAGACTCACATAATACCACTTACCATTCTCTGGGGGACACCAATGATGAAAGGGTGAATATGGAGTTAGAGAATGCACAGAAGAAGAAAACATGGTTTTTTCTAGGAAAAGATATGAAAGTAGAAATATGACAGAGTGAAAACTGCAATTTCTCTATAGGCAGAAACTTCTAATTGCAAACACTTCTGTTTTGCTGTTTGATAGAATTGGATTCTGAGCATTCTGTAAATCTTAGTATTGTGGTAACCATTCTTTCTTTCACACTACATACTCTGTGTGTGCATGCATAATAAAGTGATTATCTCCTACACAAGAGTTTTAAAATCTATATAATTTTTGGTGCTGGAAACGCAACTTGATTAAAGTCTCTGTATTTTACTATGTTTGACTATCTAGACTTCCAGTTTACTTTGATGGCATGTTTTTCAAGATAGAACTATAGACGATATTTTATTTAACTGTTCATCAGCTCCGTCCATAGCTTATAAACATTTAGACCAGTGGGGTTGGACCTCCCTCTTACTCTGGAATTAAGTTATCTAACTGTTGGGGAGGGCTGGCCATCCTGAATCTGTAACCAACCCAAACCCCTCAGCCTCTCCACTACTTCTGCCTTATATCAAGGGACTGAAAAGATTTTTCTACTTGGAAACACATGCTAATATTCACTTCACTGAATTGTGTTGTACTGTAAGTTTAGTTAAGAAGGGTTTTACCTTGTGGAGGAAGGTTGGGTTAATTCATACCTAACTGGTACAATGAGTGCATTCTGGGTGAAGGGCACACTTATAACTTTGACTTAAAATGTATAAAATTAAATTAAGTAACCCAAACGGGTGTACCTGGTAACATTGTGAAATGTAAAAAAAGGTTTAATAAATTACATGTGTAATTTAACAAAAACATGTAAATATTTAACAAAAAACCTCTCTTGCACAATGAAGGGATTTTTTTGGATGGCCCCTATAGAGTTCTCTTCTAGGCTATGGGAGGTTATGCCAGGCAATCAGACCTAGTCCTTGCACTTATGAGGATAAGCAGGGAGACAGACATTTAACAACAAACCACCTCTATGGCTTCTAAGTTATGTGTTATTGTGGTCAGTGTGACAGGTATGGAGTGTGTGCAAGGTGGTGCTGGGCAAAGTGTCCTCCAGGAAGTGACTCTTATGACAAGATATGAAGGTAGAATGGGACATGAAAAGCAGCTTGGGCACACCCTTGGTTTAGTTTGGCTGGAAATGTGAGGTGGGGGCAGAGAAGGTTGGAGTAGGGGACAAGGCAGGTGGGGAGGGGGTAGAACAAGGTTATGGGAAGTTGGTACCCATTACTAGGCCAGAAATTTGGAATGGGAATGGGCATTACCTAAATACACGTTCTTTGCAAAGATTTCAGCCTATCCATCCTTGCTGGGGTCAGTGTGGAGAGTGGAGGGGATTGGCCACAAACAGATCTCCATTTGGGCCTGATCTGTTGATAAGATTGCAAGCAGAGCCCTGTGGGTCATGGTGGTAATTTATACAACGTCCTAAGAGCAATGAGAAGCTACTAGAGGTTTTTAGCTAGAGGAGTGACTTCTATTTATCAAGTGCCACCAGCTCCTAATGTGGAGGACATGGATAAGGTTTGGCAGAAAGCATTATAATGTCTTAGTGTATTTGTTACAAGTCATGACAATGAATTTTTAGAAACTGTTGAAGGAGAAAAGGGGCTGGTTAAACATGAAGACATTTGATTTGCCTCATTCTTGTTCAACCTAACAGCATATAACAGTGTTAAAAGAGAGTCTGCGTTGTGCGTGTTTTGAACTAATTAATTTTTGTCACTCCCGAAAAATTATGTTGTCCAAAGAAAGTCATGGTGAGAAGAGCAGAAGCCAGTGCCGACATACCAGTCTTTGATATAGAGGTATCGCAGGCAGACGTGAATTTTACCAGATTAAAAACAAATGTGTAATGGAAGTTGCAATATAAAGAATTTCTCCATTTATCTTCTTGACTAAGAAGGCAAAAAAGCATCATGCACATTGTAGATCATTTGAGTTTTAGGCTGATGATTTGAAACATTTTTTATAATAATTCAGTGGCTCTTTTTGAATATCCAGATGTTAATAATGGTTCCCTGCTATGTGATTAGGAATGAATCTGCCAAGGAAAAATGAAGCTTTTTCTCTTGGGGGAAGTTGAGTTACTTCTGTTATTTTCCCAGGCTTCCTGGGGAAGTCTATCAACATATGAATAAACGATGATGGGAACTGGAGTCTGGCTGGTCACCATGGAATTATCAGTCTTATTTTCTGAGTAGACCTTTATTATTTACATATTCAGCTTGAAATATGACAAATGCAGTGACTTTTCAACTGCTTTATTCCTTGAAATTCAACAGTCCTTAAAGTTTTTGAGATTGAAAGGCTGTGCTGTTTTCATAAAAGTTGCTGTTGTCATTGGTTGTGAAGGCCATGACTTTTTCCCACATTAAGAAGCAAAATGAATAAAAACAACTGGGGATTCTCTCTTTTCTATTAAATTTTTCTTGAAAAAAAAATCATTCTCTTAAAAAAAAGACATTTAAAACCCACAAACCTCTCTTAGAGATGCCTAGTAACAAACTTGGATGATTTTTGCTTTATTGTTCTATGCCTGATATACCACCACCTGTTTTAATTTTTTCTTTAGGATTGAGAGCAGCATGCTGGGTTGTCAGAGGTCTGGAATCCCTTTTAGAAGATAGCAGAACCTCCATAGTTGATCACCTCCCTACCTTGATCCTTCCTTAAGTTGACCTAATTTTCATAGACTAAGCACACACTACATGTCTATATCGGCACAGTAGGCCTAGTTCCTTATGTTGACCACCTCTGTATGTGACTTGTTTGTTGTAGTCCCTTGGGTGATCAATTTACAGAGGTTCTACTGTAAGTATGTCTAAGCATTAAAATACCTGATCTGGTCTTTAAAAAAATAATCTTTGTAGTATTCATTTACTCTAGGGAGCTGAAGCATTTTTGGTAAAATATGTACAAATAAAGATACATCTGCAATGACCTCTTTCTATAACTGACTATTCAATCAATGAACATTTATTGACAGTGTGATTAGTAATTTGATGTTAAATGAGATCATGTTTTGGCAAAATAAAGACATATCACTTGAGAACTGAGACGATCATTACTCTTTCAGCAGCATTTATTGGGCATTTAATATGCATAGCATTTTGCAGACAAGAAGACAGTAATAACATAGGTAACAGTGATAGAGCTTTGTGAGCCGATGTGGAGTTAAGCACATTACATACTTTGGCTTATTTCTTCCTCAAGCACTCTTTTGAGGTAGGTACTATTATTATCCCCATTCAGAGATGAGACAGCTAAGGCTCATTAAAGTTTAGTAATTTGCCTAACACCAAAGAGCCAAGATGCAATCTCAGGAAATCTGTTTCCAGAGCCATCTTTTCAGCAGCAACTCTCTAGATCAGAGGCGTGGTTCATGGACCACTGTCTGGGGACCTATGAGACCAAAATATTTAAAATTAACATGTTATTTGCCTTTCTCACTGGCAGACATTTATACTAATGGTGCAGAAGCAAAGGCAGAGAAACTGCTGACTCGTTAGCAATAATCAAGGTGCTGGAAACAAATTGTACTAGTGGTCCTTGGATTCTTCACCACCCTATATTTATGGGGAGAGACAAAAAGCCAGATGCACTTAACAACTTCCTTGGAGGACCATTGACCCTTTTAAGTATTTTTGAAATAGTCTGTGTGACAAAATAGGGCGTGTATACAAAGCCTTTCTGCGTACTGAAATACGACAGTTGTCATGAGGAAAAGCATTTGTGTGATGGTTTGAGTTGTGAGCTGTCTAGTTATTTCTTTCAGAGGGCTCCATTTTTAGTTGATAGAGTAACAGACTAATTGGATATTTAGACTGGAAATATTTAGTCTATCTCTTTATAATCACAGTGTGCTTATTGTGTCAAGGAAATCATTGGTAATATTTATGGCTAATAATAAAATTTTGAGCTTTCAAGAGAAAATTAGAATTTTGGACAACTTGTATTTGCCACTGTGAACTTGATAGCTTCAGAATACTTGATGTCTTTTCTTATCTATTTTTTTGTTATTTATTAATTAATTTTTGAGACAGAGTCTCACTCTGTCACCCTGGGGTAGAGTGCCATGGCACCACCATAGTTCACAGCAACCTTAACCTCTTGGGCTCAGGTGATTCTCTTGCCTCAGCCTCCTAAGCAGCTGGGACTACAGATGCCCACCACAACACCTGGCTAGTTTTCCTATTTTTAGTAGAAACAGGTTCTCATTCTTGCTTAAGCTGGTCTTGAACTCCTGAGCTCAAGCAATCCAGCTTTCTTGACCTCCTGAAGTGCTAGGATTGACAGGCATGAGCCACGGAGCCCAGCCTGGAAGTCTTTTCTGATGAAATCAGAGGTGATGTTAACACATGCAATTTTATGATATTATAAGACAGAATGGCCCAACATTTGGAAGATTGTATAACATAGTGAGCTAGTATTTCCCCAATGGCAGGTATTACAAAATCATGCATGGATGAAAGATTTATTTAGTGTAAGAGATGAACAGATGATTTTAATTTTACAGAGTATATTAATGGTTAGGTTAATTTACACAGTTTCAGATTCCAAATTATAACTAACCTTTAAGAAGCTACCACTTGTTGAGTTTTGATGTAGTGTCAAAGAATAGTACCTATAATTATCTGCACAAGCTATCATTCCATGAGTTTTTATTTTATTTTTTATTTTTTATTTTTTTGTAGAGACAGAGTCTCACTTTCTTGCTCCTTGGTAGAGTTCCGTGGCGTCATGCAGCTCACAGCAACCTCCAACACCTGGGCTTAGGCGATTCTCTTGCCTCAGCCTCCCGAGTAGCTGGGACTACAGGCGTCCGCCACAACGCCCAGCTATTTTGTTTTGCAGTTCGGCGGAGGCCAGGCTTGAACCCGCCACCTTTGGTATATGGGGCAGGTGCCCTACTCGATGAGACATAGGTGCTGCCCCTGAGATTTTATTTTTAACACAGGCTATTTTTAATAAAATTCAAAAAAATTCTCAGCTTTTTAATAGGCTCTTACTCTTTCTGTATTTTTATTAGTAATAAATAAAGCTAATAAATAGTGATGCTGTCATGTAAAGGAGCCTTCAATTCTATAAACATTGTTTTCTAATATACTATGATTTGAGTATTTATTGATCTGGGATTATTGCTGGCCTGAAATTACTAGTTTTAGGGGTCTAAATTAGGTAGGATCTCACAAGATCTTAAATTCCAAAGAGAGAAATATCTTAGAAATGTCTCTTCTGTTGGTCTCTGTGGAGCAAAACTTTTGATCTTTTGTGTACTTGGATTTGATTGACTCCAAAGCCTTACTGACCATGTTGGTGCAAATGGCTAAAGCCAGGTCTCCTACTGATAGGGCAGACTTAAATTCTTGTTGCATTCAGACCAGAAGCACAATCTTATCTCCCCCTCCCCACGTGAAGAGTTTGGGGAAGAATCATTATGGATAATGTATTCCTCCTGGGAGCCTAATCCAGGGCTGGGAAACTTTGGAAGCAACTTGCTTGGCCTGATCTTTTGTCTATCACTGTTTAATTTTTAAAGTCACGATTGTCTGAATTTAAAACTATCAACACACTTTTTTGACAGCTGAAGAAACAGAAATAGAGAGGGTCATTTGCCCAAATCAATAGTGAATTGGTGGATGGAGCAGGGGCTAGACTCAGGTCTCTCACTGGCAGTTTGGTTTTCGCACAGTTCTCATTGATGGAGAGCACCTGCTGGACTTCTTTGACCAGCATCTTAGAGGATGTTGCGAAATGGGTCAACCCCAGCCCAACCTACTCTTTCTCTGTGTTTCCCTCTGTTTTTCTCTGTCTCAGTCTCTCTCTGATTCTCTCTCTCTCTCTCACACACACACACATGCACTCATTTCATTGCAGTCTCAGCTCTAAGAGCTGTGTGACTTTGCTTGGGTCACTGGTCACTGGAGGGAGCTAAGGCTCAAGAGGGTACATTGCTCCATGGAGACGGTAATCCCCATGCTGGTTGTTGAGCCGATTCCATGAGATGACGTACGTGGAAGCTCTTTGTGAGATGTAAAACGCTATGCTAGTGTAACATAGTGGTAGAAACAGAAGTTTTGAAAGAAAAGCTCTGAAGTGCTTGTTCATGCAGTTTTGTGTATAGGTACAAGAAATCTCATGAGAAAAAAAAATAAAAAGAAATCTCATGAGGTCATGAGTCCTGTTGTTTCCATTTGCATAATTCATAATGCTGCAATCCGATATTGTCATACCCAAACAAGCCTCTCCCTTTCTTTCCTCATCCCTCCCAATTTAAACCAATTTCTCAATTTCAGATCTTGCCGGAAGTCCCCCTGGACTTTTGGTTTGTTATTTCAAAACTGGGATAAAAAGAGTTTAAGGTATAGACATGTTTAAGAAAAATATACTCGTTGCGTTGGGACTTTTCTTTCATTCTGTGTTATTTGGCAAGCTTGTTATGTTTACTTGAGCTGTGGGTTGGGGGTTAAGAGATTGACTGGGTTTTGATCCCTGCTCTGCTGTGTCACTTTGGATCTGGCACTTAACCGCTGTATAAAGTAAGAAGGCTGACTTAGAGGACCACTAAAGGCTCTGTCTTAGGCAGTTTGAGCTGCCATACAAAATGCCATAGATAGACCAGGAGGCTTAAGCAGTAGAAATCTATTTTCTCCCAGTTCCAGAGGCTGGAATGTCTGAGATCAGGTCACCAGTATGGTGGGGTTCTGGTGAAGGATCCCTTTCTCACTAGCAGGTAGCCGTCTTCTCACTGGTTATTACAAGACAGAGAGAGAAAGAGAAAGACATTGAGCTCTCTCATGTCTGTCCTTAAAAAGAACACTAATCCCATGATGAGGGCCCAACCTCATAAATTCACCTAAACCTGGTTATTGTCCCAAAGTCTTATATCCAAACACCACCACACTGGGGGTTAGGACTCAGCATGTGGATTTTGGGGGGACACAATTCAGTCCATGGCAGGCCCCTTCCAGTCTAAGTGCCAAGAGCTTCTTTCTGTTACATGTGTGGTACAATGCTAAGTACTGTGAGATACCAAAAAATCTGTGACATAGACAAATCCAAAGATCAGCTCAGTCCTCAGGAGCACAACCTGGTGGGATAGCAGCTGCAACACCAAGTGATGTGAGAGGAGTCACGTGACAGAGCAGAAACAACAGGGCCTGTCGAGTTCAGAAGGGAGAGCGACTCTAGCAGAGAGTCAGGAGGGTCTTCCTGGAAGAGGCAAGCTGTGCTGCAGTTTAAAAGATGGCAGGATTGTCCATAAGTGATCACATGGGGGGATGGCACCGCACAACAAGACAAAGGTAGAAACGTGCATTTGTAGAGAGCAACTTGCTCTTATTACATTTGTAGAGAGTCGTCAACTTGCTCACCTTCAGTTTAGCTGTGGATAGTCCTGGAAATACTGGTTCAGCCCACACAGCTGTAAAGCAAAGGGAAGAATTTTGAAACATGTGATGACGAGAGAGCCTCTTTGGATAATTACAAACTAAGTGGGCTTTGGGGAAATTCACCCAACTACAGAAAAAATTGCCTAGGGCAAAGAAGAGATGAGCAGAGAGGCCAGTTTGGAGGATGGTGATTTGGTCTTAGTAGTTTCTAGATTTTTCTTAAACACCTGGAATATATATATATATATTTTTTTTTTCTTAAACATCTGGTATATATATGTATACACACATATACATATATATACATACACACACACATATATATACATACACACACACACACACATATAGAAATGCACACACACACACACACACACACACACACACGAGCACTGGATTTATTGACCACTGGAAATCCACCACCACCCTTCTGGTTTTGGCTTCTGCTTGGGTGATCAGATTTATTTCCTCTTGTCAAGAGTTATATTTTCTTTGCAGAGTAGACAGACACTCAGGGTATACCCTGAGAAGCATCTGTAGCCAAGGCAAGCTGTCATTCTGAGGAACAGCTGACACGAGGCAAGAGCAGCATTTCACTGCCCCCGCAAACCTCTCTGCAATGACAGAACCGAGCTGGGGGTAGGAGAGCCTGAGGCAAGGTGTGCTTTACATTTTGGGAGCTGCAATTCTTAAGGATAAAAGATGTTTGATCTAGGTTTTAGTACCCTTGATGCCTGCAACTTCAAGCAAAGTCTCTTTTGTTTTTATAGCCTGAAATCCCCCACGCCTCTTCTGCCTGGCATACGAAAGCTGTCACCTTGATGCGCACTGTCAGACTTGGTTGCACTCACTGGAGTGCTTCAGCCCTCCAGCTGAAGTCCCCTGATTTTATGAATGGGTATGTGTCACATGGGCTCAGACACAGTTCCGTAGGTTCTTTACTCGGGGTATTTTGTTGGTATCTACAAAGCCACTTGAGAATGCTGACTCCTGAGATTTTCATGCCCTCCTCCCTCAGACTGCCCTGAACACTGATTATCAGGGCGTCCAGTGGTACCAGAAGGTCCCAGACCCCTTCCACTCAGTATGCTGGAGCCACACCCTGTCTCTCCTTGGGCCATTGGTGCGGCTTCTCAGGGTTCTGAAGCACAGACTTTCCTCGTTTGGGGCTTTATTCCTCCAAGATAAAGCCTCCTTCGGGGCCTTATTCCTTTCAAGATGGTGGGTGAAAAAGTTGAGAAGCTGGTTACTAAAAAGAAGAAACCTGAGGCCAAAAAGGCCAACACAGACCCAAGCCCATTGGCTCAGAAGTTTTCCAGACATGGCCAAACCCTGAATTCCAGTGTAATCTTAGCCGAAGGTTGCTCACGACACACACCAGCCCTGACAAGGTTTGTCCAGCTGACCAGACAGGGAAGCAGTTGCTAGGGGACTGGGCACACCACTGACATGGTATCAGGGGATTTTGGCTGGGGAGAAAGTGTGCCAGAAAGTTGTGGGTAGATCCAAAGTATCTCTAGGCTCTAGGGAGACTTCATTTTCACAACCACCAGGACAGACTGTTTTTTCACGGAATCCAGATAGAGCTGCTGTACAAATGAGGAGGGCTCTGTGAACAGGCTGCCCGCTGTTGAGTCCAGGAATTGTTTCCTTGGAGAGCTCAGGGAAGGGCAGGGGGACAGTGTTGCTGGATGACTGCCTTGAATGGAAAGGATAAAGGGGCCAGGGAAACTGAGAAGGAAACTGGGCTGAGGAAAAGGCCATTAGCTGCAGGTCGACCAGTGTCTGATATTGGGTATGATATAGTATTGAAAAAGCATGAGCTCTTTCCCATCTTCCAAGATGGTGGGTGAAAAAGTTGAGAAGCCGGTTACCTGAGGCCAATAAGGCCAAGAAGGGGAAGCCTCACTGCAGCCGAAATCCTGTTCTTGTCAGAGAATAGGCAGACATTCCTCATCGGCCAGGGGTTCCAGAAAGGTGGTGTACCAGAGAAAATGCACAGGTCCTAAATCCAAGACTGAAAAGAAAAAGAAGTTGAAGGTCTTTGCCACTGTTACAAAACCAGTTGTGGGGACAAGAATAGTGGTACTTTGATGGTTCAACTTTGCAAAATGCCTAGATATTATCTCACCGAAGATGCGCCTCCAAAGCTGTTGAGCCACAGTAAAAAACCCTTCAGTCAGCGTGTAAAAAAACTGTGACCTAGCATCACATCTGGGACCATTCTGACATCCTTACTGGGCACCACAGAAGCAAGAGGGTGCCTTTCTGAAAGTACCTGGCCAGTGGCTTTCTGCTCGTGACTTACTGGACCTCTGGTCCTCAATTGTGTTCCTTTAGGAAGGACACATGAGAAATTTGTCATTGCCACCTCCACAAATGTAATGTTAAAATCCTACTGATGCTTATTTCAAGAAGCAGCAGCTGTGGAAGCCCAGACACCAGGAATCTGAGAACTTCACTGCAGAAAAAAGAGAAATACGAGGTAACAGAACAACATGAGGTTGATCAAAAAGCTGTGGACTTGCAAATTTTACTGAAAATCAAGGCTATTCTCAGCTCCAGGGCTACCTGTGGTCCGTGTCTGCTCTGACAAATGGAGTTTACTCTCACAGATTGGTATTTTAAATTTCTTTAAAAAGAACCTAATTAAATTTTTGATAGATTTTGAAAAATCAAATAAAGAACATGGATCCATAGAATGGCTACCCTGTTTTTCCATCACGGGGTGGGGCTGCCTCTCAGTTTTGAGTGTAAGAGTGAATTCTGAAAGGGTGGAGTGGAATGACCTTGTAGCAAGAAAGAGGAGTCTCCTTTGCCATAGGGCTGGTGCCATCCCCAAAGGACTTATCAGCAGGGCCAGCATCTCTGGCCCCTGCTGTGCAGTGGGAGCTGATGGCTTGGACCTCTGGGCGTGGGGACACCACTCACTTTGAAGAGGCTTTCCACCCCATGGGCAGTTATTAAACATCTCAGCTGAATGGCTGTTATGGGGAAACAAAGATGATCAGATCCCTCTCCCCAGAATCTCGTTCGAGTTGGGGAGACAAACATGGAAAGGAAATTGCAATTAAAAAAAGAAGGCTTTGACTGAGGTGTCTTGTCACAGAGATGCGTCCCTCCGCAGGAGCAGGAGATGGAGAGTGGCAAATGTGCCGGGTGAACGGGCACATGGGACTGCCTGTGCGCTCCTCAGGTGGGTGGCTGAGGAGCTCCCCAGGCTGAGCATGTAGAGATAGGGCGAGCAGGGGTGAGGGAAAGCCTTGGGGTGCCCAGACCCCAGGTGTGCACAGGTGCAGCTGAAGGTGCTAACTGATGTGGAAATCAAGGAGTAGATCTTTCTCTCAAGGTGGCAACAGTCAAGGCAGAAAGAAGGCACAGGTCCCAAAACACTGACCTGGGAAGTGAGTCCTGAAGATCTCTGGACAGAGCCATCCCGATCCTCTCTGTTGGGATCTAGTTTTAGGACTTGTGTTCCAGAATGAGCTTCTTTCACCTGAACGGGCTTCAAAAGTGGCAGGGCCTTGTAGAAATGACGGATCCAGGACTGTGCTTGCTCCCTCAGATCTCTATGTTGGAAGTGTGCCTTACATTTAATTGTTTGAATAAGCAATGCGTACACGTGGTGTAAGAGATACAAGAGGGAGGCAGGTGATAAATAGTAAGTCTCCCTCCCACCCTAGGGATCTTCTTACCCTTCCCAAAGGCAGCCACTATGTCCAGATTTTTGTGTCCTCTTTCAAGATCTCTTGTGCACAATACATCTCTTTCTCTCTTCCTAGGCACACTTCCTCCTTAAACATGAGCGGAACCCACGCCATGTAGCCTTTCTGTGCCTTGCTTGTTTCACCTAGAAACATGTCTGGCCCCAATTCCGTAGGGGCTCGTATAGCGTTTCCTCAGTCACAGAAGCTTCTTCTCAGTCATCTGTCCACTGCCAGATACCTCCTATTGACGGACAGTTAGGTGACTTGGAATCTCCTGCTATTACCTCAGTGGTGCCATCAATATACCTAACACATGTTATTTCACATGAGCGAAGTATTCATAAAGGGAAACAAGTTCCTAGAAGCAGAGCTGTTGGACCAACTTGGATGAGCATTTAAGCTTTAGGTAAATACTGCCAGGTTGCTTCCTGTAGCGGTCTGGTCTCTTTCCACTCCCACCGGGAATGTCTGTGAGTGCCTGCTACCCCATGCTCTTCCCAGCAGATTCTGTTCTTAAACTTTTTGGTCATTGTCAAATTGGTGAAAAATGTTTTCTCATTGCAGTTGCAATTTATGTCTCCTATTATTTTGAAAGAAATTGAGCATCTTAAGAAAGTACTTTTAAAAATCCTGTACCGCCCCAGTCCTTTTTGAAGTAGGCAGAGGACAGAAGGGAATAATAATTCAGAAAACAGAGGCCTCAATCAGCTGAAAGATAATTGTAATGCGTTCCTTGAAAACAAGCATGTGGCTTTTTCCTTTTTATCTTCATTGGCACACAAAACTCACTATAAATGTGTGTCAGATTGAATTCGTATCACTCTGGTATAAGACAGGGAATTTTTTTCCTATTTCCCCTTTTTAACTTTGATGTTTTCTTTCAAAAATTTGAAAGGGCTTTCCTAGAAAAATTTAGTTCAAAGAGTTCAAGTTTCATTTCTTGTTATAATCTTACTGCCTGAAGGTCTCATTAATCTGTGATTTCCATGATTTTCTTGTTTTCTTTCCTAAATCATTGTGTATCTGTGAGGAAGCTATCAGAACTGTATTGATCTTAGAATATGGGGAGAGAACATTCTATGAATGGCCTGGACTCCAAATCTTGAAAGAGTTTCTCTAGAGTCTGTATTTGTAGACTGCCCCTCATACTGCATCAGCCAGTATTAAATGTAAAGTGAGTTATAGCCCTTTGGTGCGTTAACCTTAACTCTAGGACATTTACTAAAGAAGCTCTGATCACTGGATCCCAAGGGAAACATTAGTATTATAATCTACATTATAGGCAGTATGGAAAATTTTATTAGAATGCAGCATTATGTATCAAGATCTCAAAAAAAAAAAATGAAACATTCTTTTCAATTTGACTTAGCAACCATTAAAATTTTCCATAAACATAGATCTGTGCATCCAATAAAGAGCATACAACATGAAGCTTTTTGTACACTGAAATATTTAAAATTTTAGGATAAAAGGGTTAGTAGCAAGAAATTAGATATCTAGTTCCTTGCCCTGCCCCCTTAGGAATGAAAAGTCTTTGTTTTTAGCCACCAAGTTTTACGCTAGAAGCCAAGTAGAAAGAGATCATGGATTAGATCTCATTGCCTCTCTTCCTCCCTCTCTTTCTCTTTCCTTATTTTATCATGTAAAACACATGCCAGTTACTGGCTAGAGTCAAAGTGTATGCAATCATGCTTATAAATTTTGACTGTTTTCTCAGCTTTTGTAAGGGCGAGTTGTTTATATTTTCTGAAAACCTTTTTTGTTGGCAGCAAACACCAAGAAGCTGATTCTATAGCCTAAGACTAGTGGTAAAACCTCCTTGTACAGAAACTTTCTATTCAAAGAGGTGCCAGAGTGCTTGAAATTCTACCACTATCATTTTTAATCTACCTACTTTAAAGCATTACCCCAGAAAGTCCCTGTTTAAATGCAAATATATAACTTGGAATAAATAACACAAACGGATGCATTGATATGATATTTGTGACTTTAATAATCAGACAATTAATCATCATCTAGCAGAGAACCCACTCCCAAGGGAAGCAAAATACCAGGTGGCTGATGTTGGATGGGGAAGGGATGGACCAGCATGTGGGAGATAGCTGGGACCAGAGCAGGTGCTCAGGACAAGGACCCCATGACTTAGGCAGGTGAACTTGGTGCTCTTTTGTCTCTGGATGCCAGAAGACCTGGTCATTGTGGTGTTTCCTGTTCCTGCTTCTCTATTCATCTCTTTTGGGTGGTGATGGGATTTGTGGAGTGAGCTCCACACTGTCTGTAGGATCAGGGCTAAGCTGGCCTATGTCCCATTTCCAATTCGAGCTCTCAGCCAGGTCTCCTGTCTTCTGTTCACCCTCAGCCATGGAGAAATATTTGTCATTTCCCCCAAAGTCAGCCTGATGCACTTCTCTCTGCTGCTTGTGTTCACTGCCACTTAGGGTGGAGCTGAGGGTACTCTGCTAGACCAACAGTGACCTATTTGTCATGTCTACATTTGGGAATCACGGCTTCCCTGAAGCCTTTCCTTGACTTTTCTATCTTCACACCCTGTTGCAAGCAGAGCTGAGTACTCCCTTCTTGGGGCATTCACCAAATTCTATAACACTTCTAGCACTTTAACACTTTTTCTAGTACCTACTGCTTCAACTGTCTGCAGATTCTAAGCACCTTGAGGGTAAGGACCATGTCAGCTATATCTCAGTGTCTCTAGCTTCCCCCAGCACCTGGTGGGTAGTGTGTGCATAATGCTTTTTGGCTGCATGTCTTAGAGAGGGAAGCTGGTGGTATATAGACTTGCTTCTTGAAAACTCTATTTGATTAGATATTTCTTGGGCACTTAATACCTGTGTCACTGTGACTTAATCATAGCTCTCATCGCTGACAGCTTTATATACTACCTAATTTAATCTTTAGCACAACATCTTTAATAAGAGAAATGCATTATTATTCCTATTTTTCTTATGAGGAAATTGAGAGTTGGCAAGATTAAGTAATTTGTTAAGAATGACACAGCTGTTCAAGATTTGAGACCAAGTCCATCTGAGTATGAAGCACTTGCTCACTCTTAACCACTGCAGATTGGTCCTGTGCTGTCTTGGAAAGTGCTGCAAGTGTGTGACGCTCTAGAGGCAGAGGATAAGCCCAGACCTCAGATTCTCTTTCTCATTTCAGCATCGTATAACTGCTACAATAAAAGTATAAACAAAAAGTTTACAACCAAATGCTTATATTTATACAGAGCTGCCTAGTTTTACCCTCTTGATGTATGAATAATTAACCTCTATTGTTCATGTATTTCATAAATAGAGATCAAAAATATTCATCTCAACTTGAAGCTTACACATTGGGTTGGTCCATTATCAAGTTTCTTGCAATGAACCAAATTCTAGCCAATGATCATTGGCCCAGGGTTTGCCCAGCTCAGGGAGTGTCTGTGGTTGACAAAGTCTGGGTTGTGCTGTTCAAATAACTAGTCTTGGCACATTTAGACACAGAGTAGACTGGCAGGGTCCTGTAGTAGACTGGAGTATCTTTGTTAATGTAGAAGTTACGTGAGGTTGAATTAGAACCAAATCACACAGAATAGATGGTGTATGTATGAACAAATTCGATGGTTCTTGTGGGAAAGGCACTAATAGTGTATGGGAACACAGCCAAGTGAACACATGAAGACCAAAAGTTTGGCAAACTTGGGGAATGGCTATTTGGGGCACAGAGTGGGAAAAAATATGGCCACTCAGACTAGACCACCCAGTTGGACCTGGGATGTGCTAATCACTGTGGTGTGGAGGCTGCCCAGCAGTCGCCCGTCTCCTGATCTCCTGCAGAAGGTCTTGCTGAGAGAGGGTCCGGACACAGGGCGGGTGGTGGTTAGAAGGGAACTCCAGTGAGGTCATCCTGATGCTAACTTCTTCCCAGTTGAGATGACTTTTTGAGAACTTGTTCTAGGAAATAATCTGGGCTTTTGGTTCTTGAAAGAGCTGAGGGGTTGGCTAAAGAGAGGAGCTGAAACAGTTAGGGTTCATCTTTGTGGAGGCATCAGAAATCTCAGTGTATTAGTGGCTAAATAATAACAAAGTCTTTTCTCTTTCCCATGAAAGCAACCTGGATGTGTCACTCTAGAGCAGTGATTCTCATTCTTCCTAATGCTGCAGGCCTTTAATACAGATCCTGTGGGTTGCGACCCACAGGTTGAGAACCACTGCTCTAGAGCATTATTTTACTCCATAATGTCAGGGACCCAGGCCCTTCTACCCTACTCTCACTTTATGACCCAAGATGGCTGCTGAAGCTCTTGTAATCACATCCTTATTCCAGCAGTAGAGAGGGGGGAAAGGCAAACATGTGCTCTCTCCTTTTCAGCATGCTTCTTAGATATTGCATCTAGCACTTCAGATAATTATATACCTAGTTCAAGGGAGGCTGAGAACTACACTTTTACTCAGAGCAACTACACATCCAGCCAAAAATCAGAGGTACTTTTATTAAAGAAGAAGGAAAGAAAGGATTTTGGAGGACAGGCATCAGTCTCTGCCATATTAAAGCAGACAGGAGGAACCCCACAGAGTTCTTGGGTAGCAGTAGTGGTCTGCTGATTTGCTGGGTACTTGTGGGCATGGGAGAAGGCAAGGAGGAACGGAAAAGAGTGTGTTTTATGAATCATGGCACACAACAAACACTTGGCTCCTGGGTAGACCTACCATGTAGATCAGTAACTTTTCATGAAACATACTTCTTAGGGCAGCAGTTTTGCAAAATGGTAGAAGATGTGACTCAAAAGGCAAGTTTCCATGGAGAGCAAGTTCGTGCAGCACCAGTTTACAGACAGGCGAGCAGTCCTCAGCATAGGGAGGAGTTTCAGGCCCTTCAGTGGGTGATAACCAGACTGTGGGCCCCCAGCCAAGAGTGGAGGACCACCTGCCACATTTCCCCTTTCTAGGCATATCTCTTTTGTCCTTGAAGCTCCACAGACTTCTCAGAGATAGGCAGAATGGAGAGCTCCACAGCCACAGCTCCTGATGCCGGCTCTGACAATGGGCGTGACAGCAGGTCACTGCCACAGAGATTTGGTGGGGCCACAAAGAGAACAGAAGGGATGCTGAGGCTTGAGTTTAAGATGGAGGGAAAAACTAGGTCCACTTTAACCCTATTCCTTTGCCCTCTCATCATCCAGATGGTGGACACTGAGGGAGAATGAACTATGGCTGATCCTTCTTCCAGAATAGCGCAGAGAGGGGACCCAATCATTCCCACGGAGGCAACGATCAGCTGTGGGCTCAGACATGTAGAAGTGGGCTCCCTCCACCTACAGCCTTTGGGTCACCTGTAAGAGCTCAGCTGATAAAATCTGAGCAAACCTCCTTCCACAAGCTTTATCTACTCGGGGAAACTGTTTGCAGGCTAAGATATTGAACAGCTAAGACATTCAGTCGTCCTAAATACATAAGACTGTTTTCCCCTCAGATTTAAAATTTTCTTTCAGATAAAACATTCCTGGACTCCTAAAAGGTGCAGGGCAAGACATTTTCATAATGGTGATTGATGGAGGTGGTGGCATTGCTGGAACATGGAGGCAAGGGGGTCCCCTTTCTCTCCATGGAGTTCTCTCCGTTACCTACATAATAGAGCAAATCTATTTCTACCCAGGAAGAGTGAAGGCAAGAGAAAAAGAGTTCAAGAGAATGTCATTTGTCTCTTGCAGTACACCCCTATGCCTTCTCTTATACTCTGACTCTTTCCCCCAGTACTGAAATCCTCTTATTTGGTACAATCTTCTGGATGTCCCCTGGCCCTTTCCATTTTGGGGTGGCTCTGGGCTGGGACTAAGGAGCAGGTGCTCAGAGGCCCAAAGTTCTATGCCCACAGTGTCCCCATTGTCTGACACCACCTGAACGCTGCCCTTGGTGATTATGTTTAACCTGATTTTACAGGAATTGAAGTGTTCAAGGTGAGGCACACTGGCAGCGTGGGCTTTGCCAGCCATACTGACCGGGCCACTTTATGCAGCCCTGCAGAGTAGAACAGAAAATTCTTCATCTTTGTTTGCTCCATGCCCACTGGAATTGAAAATAGAGAGCTATTGTAAGTTCTGAGAGAGTCCCTCTTGCTTGTACACTGTAAGATTAGCACTGCTGCTTATATTTCTAGAATGACTTGATATGACCTAATATATGTTACCAGTGCTTCCCTATGGACACTATTCTATGCACAAGTTTGTCTCACTTGGTATGATAATTTGTCCCAAAGGTGTCGAAAGCTAGTAAAAGGAAAGACAGAGAATTTGCCACTACATAACTCGAGTCTAGGCTGATATTTATTGGATTCATAAGGCTGGATTACAGATAAAGAGAGGGAACTGTCAGTGCTGTTAATACTCTGTGCCAAAGGGTAGCAGCACCCACACAGCTGGGGAGGGAGGTAGAAAGTGTTGCCTAGCAAGGGCATGGAGGTGCTCGGTGACGCTGGCCAGTGCTGCTCAAATAAGCCTCTATCGGACTCCAAACCTGAGGATCTCACATTGAGACCTGATAAATGTGGCACTTCATTTCTCTGAGCTGTGTGTTCCATATGTGGCCAAACGCGTCAACACTTCAGACCACATCCTTTCTGATTTTAGAACTTTTCCAAATACACTGAGTATTAAAACCCCAAATCTTACTGCAAGAAGAAAACTTGTGGATACACCAAGCAAAGTGTTCAGCTGCCTTCTGCTGGCTGCTGCAGAGAGGGAAGACAATATAGGCATTTACTGGCTGGGCCTTCTGGAATCCTCATTGAGAAGCGTTGCATGAAGGCTCCATAGAGGGCGGCCTACCTCCCCATCTCCAATTCCAGACCTTCTACCTCTTCTTCTTTCAACTACCACGTGTCTATAGAAGCAGAAAGCTGCTTTCTTTCCCTGAGAGAGAAAAATGGCCTCAGATTTTGTGATTTGTGTGAAGCAGGGGAATTTTCATTTTTAATTTTCATTTTTTATTATTTACCCTCATTAAATATTTTGGAGTCAATTGACATTCCACTTTCATCCTCTTCCTTACCCCTTCCTGAGTGGCACTTAAGTTTTAGGTCTGGAATAGTTTTAAACCCATGAAGAATGAACTTCTACTGAGTCACTTGGTTTTCAATCATAATGCCAGCATACATAAACAACATATATAGCTCTTTCCCACATAACACAATGAAAAGATGTAAATACAAGGCCTTTCAGCTGAATCAACTGCATGGATAAATATACTGTTGAATGTTTTACATGTGTGCATCTTTAAAATCATAAACATGAACATCTGTTTAAGTTTTGCAAATACAAAGATCACACACAAGGAAAAGTTGGTATTATTATTTTCTCTACCCAAACTGTTTAAAAATACGCATGTTTGTATGTATGGAAAACTTAGGTAAGATCGAAAAGTAATATAAATTTCCACACATATGTTTTTATGTAAAATTAAATTATCTATCTTACTTGGCATTTATATTTGTTTCTTCATGAGTAATATTTTTAAAGGATGGTTTTATTATTTATACTGTGCCTGCTGAGATCTGTTAAGTATAATTGTGATTTTTTCTTTCAGGGATTAAGGCAAAACCAGAGCTCCGAGGCAAGCTCAGACCTCATGTTCCTCTGGGCCAGCTCTGTGAACTGGACAAGGAAGCCACAGTGGAGGAAGGTGAGTGGGGAGTCAGGACACCGAGGCCACCTCTGCTGGCAAATATCAGTACATCCCAGTTGCACCACTGGGAGCTGTGTGTCATGCTGTTGTTTCTGTGGCGGCTGCAGGACCTGCAGAGGCCAACTTTCTGTCAGGCAGCTCAGCACATGAGCTCAGAAGGTGGGTGTAAAAGGGAAGACATCTCGCATCCACTCCCTTGAAGTCAACCCATTGTGTGGGTGCCAGTTTCTATCATGTCGCCAAAATAATCAGCACAAACACTTTTTAAAATGCTTAAAGAAGTTGGAAGTTGGAACAACTGCTCTACACAATCACCACAACCACAACAACACTGGTGGCAGGGGCCCCTGAATGCAAAATGACCTCACAAGTAAGAGGAAAGCGATAGCATGGATCCTAGTCCCTCGCTGCAAACACCCCAATGCTGTCTGAGCTGACACTCATGGTCCCCAGGCCTGAGCACTCTGGTTCTTTTTCATCTTCAATGAAAGGAGAAAAGTGGGCACAGGTCCATGGTCTCAGAAAACAGGATATCTGATAGTGGTTGGCCAGACACTGATTGCTTGGTCTTTAAGACCCAGAGAGGCCCTGATATACTCAAAGTCACAGAGCTGGCTATAATCTGGGTCTAGTTCAATAATCCTTTTTAGGTTTTGTTTGTTTGTTTTTAGAGACAGGGTCTCACTCTGTTGCATCAGCTGTACCGGGGCAATCATAGCTCATCACTGCAGCCTGGAACTCTTCCACTCCAGCGATCCTCCTGCCTCAGCCCTCCAAGTAGGTGGGATGACAGGTGTGCCAATTTTTAATATTTTTTATTAAAATATTAATACGCCTGGCCAATTTTTAATATTTTTTATAGAGACAGGGTCTCACTATGTTGCTCAGGCTAGTCTTGAACTTATGGCCTTAAGCAATCTTCCTACCTTGACCTCCCAAAGTGCTGGGATTACATGCTACCATGGCTGGCTCAAAGTTTTACTAAAATACACACACATACACATATGTACGTGGGTATGTATACATGTGTGTGCACGCGAACACACGAATTATTGAATCTGAACAGGTATACAGCTCGTGACCCTGCTGTTATTTCCATATCCCTGAACATTTTCTTAAGAAAAATTTGAGAGGAAAAATGCCTTTATCTTTACTCTAGAGTTATGTGACCTTTCAAACTGTCAGGGCCTCAATTTCCTCACTTGTGAGACAGATGTAAGTGGAGGATCCACGTCAAAGGTTAGCAGAGGATTTTGCAGCCTCAGCACTGTGACATTCGGGCTGGATAGTTCTTTGGGAAGGGGACTGTCCTGAGTACTGAGGAATATGGAGCATTCCTGTCTTCTGCTCACTCAATGTCAGTAGCACCCCTACTCCAAGTGCGAAAACCAAAAATGTCTCCAGACATTGTCAAATGTCTTTGGGGTGGGGTGGGAGCATGATTGTCCTGAGAAACACTGGGCTAGGGTGAGCCCATGTGTTAAGAAGGTGTTCTTCGGGAGGCGCCTGTGGCTCATCGAGTAGGGTGCCGCCGGCCTCGGCCAAACTGCAAAACAGAAAAATAGCCGGGCGTTGTGGTGGGCGCCTGTAGTCCCAGCTACTCAGGAGGCTGAGGCAAGAGAATCACCCAAGCCCTAGAGCTGGAGGTTGCTGTGAGCTGTGACGCCATGGCACTCTACAGAGGGCAACAAAATGAAACTGTCTCTAAAAAAATAAGAGAGAAGGGCGGCGCCTGTGGCTCATCGAGTAGGGCGCCGGCCCCATATACCAAAGGTGGCAGGTTCAAACCCGGCCTCGGCCAAACTGCAAAACAGAAAAATAGCCAGGCATTGTGGTGGGCGCCTGTAGTCCCAGCTACTCAGGAGGCTGAGGCAAGAGAATCGCCTAAGCCCAGGAGTTGGAGGTTGCTGTGAGCTGTGTGACGCCACGGCACTCTACCGAGGGTGATAAAGTGAGACTCTGTCTCTACAAAACAAATAAATAAATAATAAAATAAAAAAATTTTATACCTCACACCTATAACTGTAGCACTTTAGGAAGCTAAGGTGGAAGATTCACTTGAGGTCAGGAGTCTGAGACCAGCCTGAACAATATAGCAAGACCCCCATCTCGACAAAAAAATAGAAAAATTAGCCGGGCATGACGGCCCATGCCTGTAGTCCCAGCTACTCGGGAGGGTCTCTTGAGTGGGGGAGTTTGAGGTTGCAGTGAGTTATGATGATGCCATTGCACTCTAGCCCAGGCAACAAAGTGAGACCCTATCACAATCAATCAAGAGGTCAGGAAGTTTAAATGAGGTTATTAGGGTAAACTCTAATCCAATATGACCAACCTCTTTAGAAGGTGAGGCGATTTGGACACATAGATAGACTGCAAGCCACGGAGACAAGTGTCAGGAGGAATCGGCCCTGCTGACACTATGTTCCTGGACTTCCAGCCTCCAGAATTTTAAGACACTGCATCCAGTCTGTGCCACTTTGTCACAGCAGCCCTAGTAAACTCATGCCTGTCCACTCTTCCCAACTGGTGCTTCCTGGGGCCACCTCCCAGATACACTACTTATATAATACTTAAATCCTTATCTCAGCAGTGGCTTCCCAGGAACCCAGTCTGGGACAAAGCCACCGGGGGTGCAGAAGGTGGCAGAGGAAAAAGCAAATGAGTCTCAGGGAAAAGGGCCAGACACGGACGGGAAAGGAGAGACCTCAAGGGAGGTAGAGCCAGACCTCAGGGTGACAGGAGCCACCTTGTTTGCTCCCCAAACCTAGGAGCAGAAAGCTTCCGACACCGTGGTGGTGGTGGTGGTGGAGGGGAAGTCCCACAATAGGAAGCTCCTCTGTGGTTTCAGGCCACAAAACAAGGTCATAGCCCATTTTTTTCGAGGCAACAAAGGAAATGGTTGTTAGTTGGGCAATGGTTTGCTTTTTTTTTTTTTTCTGAGACAGTCTCACTATGTCACTCTGGGTGAAGTGCTGTGATGTCATAGCTCACAGCAACCTCAAACTCTTGGGCTTAAGCGATTCTCTTGGCTCAGCCTCCCAAGTAGCTGGGACTACAGGTGCCTGCCTCAACGCCCAGCTATTTTTTGGTTGTAGTTGTCATTGTTGTTTGGCAGGCCTGGGTTGGATTTGAACCCACCAGCTCCGGTGTATGTTGCTGGCACCCTAGCTACTGAGCTATAGGTGCTGAGCCAATGGTTTGCTTTTGTCACTAAGCTGACCTAACCTCAACTTTCCTGCTAAGGCAGCCTCTGTGCTGCATGCACCGCCTGACCCTGGGAGCACAGCTTGGCTTGCAGCTTCTCCTTACTTCACGCTTTGCAAAGTTTTTATTGCTTTTTTAATTTTTAAATTTTATTTTATTTATTTTTTTGAGACAGAGTCTCACTCTGTTGCTCTCGGTAGAGTACTGTGGCATCATAGCTCACAGCAACCTCAAACTCTTTGGGATCAAGTGATCCTCTTGCCTCAGCCTCCCCAGGTGCCCGCCACAATGCCTGGCTATTTTTATTTAATTAAATTTATTTATTTATTTATTTATTTTGAGACGGAGTCTCACTATGTCACCCTCGGTAGAGTGCCATGGCATCACAGCTCACGGCAACCTCAAACTCTTGGGCTTAAGTGATTCTCTTGTCTCACTCTCCCAAGTAGCTAGGACTACAGGTGCCTGCCATAATGCCCAGTTATTTTGTTGTTGTCGTAGTTAGTTGTCATTGTTGTTTGGCAGGCCTGAGCTGAGTTCGAAACTGCCACGTCTGGTGAATGTGCCTGGCGCCCAAGCCGCTGAGCTACAGGCACCCACCCCGTCTCTAAAAATAGCCAGGGTCTTGCTCTGGCCCAGGCTGGTCTCGAACCTGCGGGCTCAAGCAATCCACCCACCTCAGCCTCCCAGAGTGCTAGGATTACAGGCATGAGCCACGATGCCCAGCCCATAAATTTTAACTTTTTTTTGTCCTTTTAGAGATAAGGACTCGTCCTGTTGGCTAGGCTGGACTGCAGTGGCACAATCACATCTCACTGCAGCCTCTCACTCTTGAGCTCTAGCAATGCCTTAGCCTCCACAGTAGCTGGGACTACAGGCACCCGCCACTACCATACCTGGCTAATTTTCAAATTTTTTTGTAGAGATGAGGTTTCACTATATTGTCCAGGCTGGCCTCAAATTTCTGGCCTCAAGACTATAGACATGAGCCACCATACCCAGCCCTTTATTTTTTAATTTAATTTAATTTTATTTTATTTGTAGTTTTGGCCAGGGCTGGGTTTGAACCTACCACCTCCGGTATATGGGGCTGGCACCCTACTCCTTGAGCCACAGGCACCGCCCGTAGCCCTTTATTTTTTAAATAGCTGTACTAAAATATGTTCTGCATACTATCCAGTTCTCCCATTGAAAGTATACAATTTAGGCTTGGCGCCTGTGGCTCAACGGGCTAAGGCGCCAGCCATGTACACCTGAGCTGGCGGGTTCGAATCCAGCCCGGGCCCGCCAAACAACAATGACAGCTGCAACCAAAAAATGGCCGGGTGTTGTGGCGGGTGCCTGTAGTCCCAGCTACTTGGGAGGTGGAGGCAGGAGACTC